>JAUOBX010332592.1:0-10993 GCA_032360705.1 Eupentacta quinquesemita
GTGTGGTCTTGCGTCGGCCTGAATTCGTATCTCTTATGTTTATATCACATGTTTTATGAGGAGAAGTTGTGGTAATAAAGCCAATAAAGAATGAAAAAAATAAAAACAGTTCCAAAACAATGAGTT
Source organism: Eupentacta quinquesemita (assembly GCA_032360705.1). Classification (NCBI taxonomy): domain Eukaryota; kingdom Metazoa; phylum Echinodermata; class Holothuroidea; order Dendrochirotida; family Sclerodactylidae; genus Eupentacta; species Eupentacta quinquesemita. The sequence goes on from JAUOBX010332592.1 coordinate 127, forward strand.
AGTACTTCCATTGGCCTTTAAATAAGCCGTTTGATGAGACGCAAAGTAGGACTAAAAACTACGGCCAGTGTAGCCGGGCACAGTTTCTTCTTCCGATACAGTACACATTTGCTCCTATGAACCAATAATGTGCCAACTCAGCATATCGAACGTAACTGTGAAGTATATCATATATCATATGTTTACAGTTATTAGACCAAGGGGTGACTATCTATATATATATATATATATTCAAATTTTTCAGGGGAAATTTAGCTGAACACTGCTCGAATTGTTGAGATAGGTGAGGTCAATATTATCGAATGCAGGCGGCGTGATCTCGTTTTTGTTCAGAACAAGGTTGCTAGTTTGGGTCCCTCGATCTGAAAAGCCTCCGATGAGTCATCTCGCAAATCTTAAGATTTTTTGGTCATTTTGTCAGTGAGTCATTTTATTTTGGTATTCCAAATTGTCATAACTGGGAGCACTTAGATAAATTCAGTCAAATTATTTCGCTGAGCTCAACTCCAGAGCAGTGACATGACATCTGTGACTACGCAATAACATAATACATTGTTGGGTGTTCCAATTGCAGCATGGGTATACCATTGGAGGTTGTTGTGAGGCGAGTTGGTAACTCCCTCCTAATAATTGAGTATAATCACGACAAATCATCAACAATCACTATAGGTTTGAATAGTGACGCAACATCTGTCCCATAGTTAGACCAGCAGTTAACAAAAGTATATAACTAAGGACGGTGGTGTATTATCCACATAGACGTGTGAAGTCGCCAGCACAACAAGTTTCACCAACTGAAAAAGTTTATAGAATCCCGTGTTCTCTAGCGCGACAATAATGAATTTTCTCTTACGGTGGTGGTGGCTCATTATGTCGGGTGAGGATCCAAGGGTCTACGATATCAGAACATACGAACATGCCTCATGTAGTGTTCAGGCAGCAGCGCTGGTTCACTGTACACGAATCTTGGTGGCTCTCACTAAGTAGAGTTCAATTGTTATCATCGATCGTTTTGACACCGTCAACGAATATTGCTGTTCGCATTTCACTACGGTACTTACACGGTACTATTCTTTTTAAATCGTTATCCAATCAAATAAACCACGTGTCAGCCACTAGTCGATATGATTGGGCAGACGTCTTCGTTAACACACGATTTGAAATTTTGTTTCAGATGCATTTGCATTATTACTTTCCTTCTATTATGGGTGAATATAATCGATCGATCTCTGTATGTTTAAAACATATTTGAATATGTACTGGTGATTGATTGGTAGACTGGTAATTGGCTGCGTATAATGGGGACGCGTCCCATTATTTTCCACTGTATAACGCGAACAGAGCATTTCATGAAAAAACAGGAATCGATCACACGTGTCAAGAAATGACCCGGGAAATAGTACGAAGCCACTTTAGTACTTTAGCTCATTTTTCTTCTTTTAGAATGTATGTATGTATGTATATTTATACATATGTATCCAAATAGTGAAGTCGCCATGGAATTGAACGGTTAGTCTAGTTTGGGACAAAAATATCTCAAAGAACTATCCAGATGGAGAACACTCGATAATAATTCGACAAACGAGCTACCCACGTGTTCATTGGATTTCACCTCCACTATGAAAGTGGGTCATTCGATCATATTACAACTATTATTAAGGTGCAACCCCAACTCAAAAGGATTCTAAGAACGCTTCGAAGCAAATCCCACCAGAAACCACTGCAAACGGCCGTAGTATAAACATACCATTATTGTCAGAGGCTTCAAATTGGTTCGCTGTGATTAATTTTTTGCGAACGTCTGAAATTTTACCGAGTGTGCATACTTCCTCTGATCTCCCATCTGCGTTAATTTTCTTCACTTTATAGAATACTTACTGCCGAACTGCCATATCGCCTGCCGTGCCGTGATTTATGGACCCGTGAATTAATCATTCCCATCAGGAAGTCATCTCAAATATCTTACCCCGCTCTGAGATTTCTCATATTTGGTTTGCTTTTCTTTCCAACGGAGTTTATTTTGATGTCAAACTTTGGCATACGGAAGTGAAAAAATGAGTTATGATCTAATTGCGAGGAACAAGGTCGATTAATTACACACCATGCGAGCACTTGAGCAGCGCCGGGCCGCGGGTGGTTTTAGTAAAACATATATATACGACAGATGAAATAAGGTGATTAACACTTCGTCTAGAACCTGGTCGCTAAGCAAATCAATATGCACACTGTGCACAGATTATCATAAGCTGAATGGATGCTGAAAACAAATTGATGTCAAAAATAATTTAATTTGCTTCGAAATTAGAGCATAGCATTCATCTAATATTACGTAGAGTGAGTACTCTTGAGTTGTTATTGTTGTTACTGCTGTTATTTTGTTCTCTAATTTTACCCAACACCACAGCAAGCATGTGCACATGTCATATCACAAACCTGGGGATCTGGGGATAGCATTCCAGTGTTGTGTGCGATGGGTGCACCACACCTGGATACAACGCTCATCGGCTGCGAGCCCTCGACAAGTCACAGACCAAGGCAATGCCTCTGTGGCGTGACCTCAACGGGAAGAAGGGGGTCATCATTCAAATCACTTGCCACTCATTGTGAGCAATCAGCCGGATAAAGTACCTTGCTCAATGGTGCAACACGGACTTGAACCGGTAGCATCTGGATTACTAGCTCGACGCTCTAGCCAACTGAGCTTCCACGCTCCACACTGATACATGCGAAGATCTTGACTGTCCCTGATCTAAGCTGAAAACCTGAGCATTATTCACATGTTTTCGCCCAATGTTTTACGCTAAGTGGTGAGAATTTGCTCTGAAGGCGCCATTTCCACTGGAGCGAACTTTTTCCCCGAAAAGTAAATCAGGAGCGTAGCGCTGGCCTCGAGAAACCACATATGGATATTCCTCTAAGCATTTTTGACCTGCATCTTAGGGAGAAGAACGACCGGTCTTTACCCTTCAAAAACAACTCGACAACAAGCCACAGTGACATGTTATGATTCCTATACGGTATGTTTAAGAGTATGTCTGTTTTACTAATAGCCGTATTATTACATCGACAGTAATGTATTTACCAAGTCACTTCCCTCGGTCTCCCATCGGTTTGGGGGAGCCCATGAGACCCTGTTTCAGACGAATTTGAATTTTAAATTTGTCCATCGATAGCTGCGTGCCACCGGAGAAACATTCCGGGGAAAGACCGGAGCGGTGAAGCGGCAAATGGAATGCACCTCGCAGTCTTCCATGATTCGATTATCGCAATGGGAAACAATTATTTTACGCGTTAACGTGGGAAAACCGTGTCCGAGTCGTGTCAATATAGGTTATTTGCCCTTACGTCCCCGTGCTACTTGTGGAGTTGTGGGTAGAATATGATGGCTTTAGGCCTTAGTGCTGTTTTCCACACGAATAGGGAACACTGTCTTCCCCCAATCAGTTGTCAAGTCGCGAAACAGTCACACATACGCGCACACACACGCACAATAGAATCATACATTGTATGTTTTGGTAGAATTTACACAAGAATAGCTCCTCATCCTCCCGAGATCGTGTTTATAACTCTTGAAACTAATCCTAGTCATCTTATATCGAGTGCCGAATAACACAAAATACTTCTATACATCCTATCAGGAAGTTTGGAATTGTATCACAGATTCCATATGAATTTCTTTCTAAAGACATTCCGACGGCGATTATATAGATTGAGAGAGATATGAGATATCTTTTCGCTCGTTGATGTTGAACAATTATTGGCTTATCCGCATCGTGCAGATCCAAACAGAATAGTCGTCCGTACCATGTGAATTACTAGAGCATATGAATACACGCCATCATGTAAGCAGACAGGTTGTTATTGTTAGTATACTGGACAAAATAGACCGACAGGACCCGATCAGAAACAGCAAGCTATGTCAAACATATATTCAATCTCCCCACTTTCTTGTTAGCAGAGAGGCCAACTGATGATCTACTATAATTAGATTTCTTGTTCACAAATACCAATGAACGTGCAACCGAAGCAGGTAGAGATAGATCATTTTGTTCATTATGTTAGAAACTATGTCCCATGTGCATTATTTCGAACGAAAGAATATTCAAACTCCCCACTTTCTTGTTAGCAGGCAGGCCAATTATTGGTGTAGTATCTGATAACCTACTTCAATTGTTTCTTGTTCACAAATACCGACGAACGTGCAGCCGAGGCAGGTGGACACCGCTCATTTTGTTTAACTTGTCCTATGGGCAATATTTCAAACGTAAGATTATTTGAACTCCTCACTTTCTAGTTAGCAAAATGACCAATTATTGGCCGGTGTTGTAAAAGTATGTGTAAGTATAACCTACTTCAATTGTTCCTTTCGCACGAATATAAATGAACGTGGTGGTAGACATAGCTCACTTTGTTCATCCTGTCGTGTTCAGTATAGACTTGAAGTTCCGAGACGCGACTATACCTGTGATGAATTTCGGGGTCAATCAATAACTACTATTGCTTATAGACAGATAGAGGGAACCCCAATGGCATATTGCATGGCAAGTTTATGTTGTCTTAGTTGTTATATTGAAGAGGCCTCAGTGACTATAGCGTGCTCTTTGTTTACGCGTGTTTGTACGTTGAGTGGATGCAGAACTGTTGATGAGTAACGAATCACGAATGATTTCGCCTCCAGTAAGTCCAGTCATAATTACTAGGATACAGTTGTTCGTTTCACGGCCGACCTTTGCACACCTATGCACTCACTACACCAAAAACCAAGCTAATTTTGATCTGACCAATATGCTGATTCCCAAAATGTTTAGTCTAACCCTAACCTACGACTAGCTGGAGCTGGTTTTATCAAACTACACACTGACGATTGCAGTGGTCCTAGTAGATCCTGCGCATTAGCAGGAACATGGTCGCGAAAACATAGGTCCAGCAAGCCGGAATGCATGATGACGCAGTGATCACAGCAGACAGTAGTTGAAAACCACTCTCTCCTCCCCGATCCAATGTTACTATTGCTATGGATGGCCCACTACACTCCTATATATCCCAAATGTCTTAATATGATATCCTGAATGCTCCATTCGTCTTTGTGGGTATTGTAGGCCTGGGCCCTATTGTCTCGCTTTTGATTGGGGAGTAATGGCGGATAATCGAGTTATATCAGCAGTCGTTCATCACAGACGGAAGACAATGTTACGACAGGGGTAAACGGAACACAAATGCTGAGTTCATGGTTCTTAGTACAACTGCTTATCCTACATCTTATAAGCATCTCCAAAGACGAACACGTGGATTAGCAATCACCGGATATGTAAGGATGATGATGATCATTTCCGCACATAGATTTATTCTCCCGCGTTTTCGGTTCCCGCGCAATACGTTTGGGAATATCGCGGGAACGGGGAGAATTAACTGTGCTTGCTCTCCTGCTTCTCACTCGAGCTTCTATCAGAGGCAATAATATACTAAGCGGACGAATCGACGGCATAAATATAACAAATCGTTATATATCGACGAGGGAAGTATAAATCTGTACCGAGGAGGTCCCCGCGGAGTTGGCGGATCGTTCATTCCCATAATTTCGACGATTAGGTTTCGGAAGGCTCCTGGAAATGATCTCTCTCGATATAGAGAAACAGATAGCTCATATTTCACCGCCATCGGTGCTTTCATTTTACCTCAGAAGTGTATATCCGATGTGTTCCTTCATCGTGTAATTTCAGTACTAAATATGAATGTTCTTGCACCAATGTGAACATATTGCTCACGTTATTAGATACCATTACCGGTGTGCAAGGTCGTTCAATGGAGATGTTTCGCAGTTTCTTTTCTTCTAAATGGGCGAAATTCAGTAAGCAGATTGGATAACTCGGTGGAAACACCAGGTAACACTGAATGCGACAACCTCTCCACATCTATAGTAAACCCAAGTAACAAAAAAAAAAATTGATACTGTTATGCACTGACCACGCGAGCAGAGCTAAAATTTACCCATTGTTACAGTTGTCAGTGCAGATGAGAGAAATCTGAAACAATACCGAAATGTGAAAAAACTGCTGAATTTCTTCGTATGTTAGCTTTTGGGACAGCACACCAGGCAGATAAGGCATAAGAATGTAGTCCTATTAGGGCCTATTGCATCAACTTCAGATAATGAAACATATTACAAGCTATCAACCGGGATAGTTATTCACCTGGTGTTTTCTATGCAAGCATTGCAAACATTACCTTGATTATACTGAACGACACACATCTTAGTCTATATACAAATCAGACACTGGGATTTATTCGTGATCACAAATTGGCATACCTATCACTTTGATTTGCTGAACTTCTTTGTCATGTCCATGTTCTTTGGAGCGTGGGAGCCTAGACGGCTAGAGCGTCGAGCTGGTAATTCTGATGTTCCCAGTACAAGTCTGCGTTGCACCCTAGAGCAAGGTGCTTCATCCTCGATCAGAGGCATTGCCTCGGTCCGTGATCTGGCGAGGGTTCGCAGCTGACGAGAGTGCTGTGTCCAGGTATGCACCCTTTCCGGATTGTATGGGATCGGTACTCGACATCAACATCAGAAAATGAGGGAGTCTGATGAGTCTATACTCTCAGTCAAACTATTGGATATTTCTATAGGTTGACTGGGCTCTACCACAACGCTGACATTGTCGTCTCTTGCGTCATTATCAACATCGGCAAACTCAACAGTTTAATCCACGTACCAACGATTTCTGTTTTCCAACTGGATCAGTGTAGACTACCACGCTACAGTCTGTAAAATACATTCAACGATATATACGTTTTCAATCCTTGCTCGTTTAATGCCTCGGAGACGCAGGGCTGATTTGACTACCCTCAATCCAAATTCCTAATTCTTTCGACATGATGACTATCAGATGCCACGCTACCGTTCGTGGAATGAGTTCAAATGGATACACGCGTCCTCATGACAATTTTCACTCCTTGCTCCCGTAATTAATGTTTCAGAGCCACAGGGGTTCTGGACAGACGTCATTTGGAATCCCGGGAGACATAAAGCCCCAGGATGCTGGCGTTATTAGCAAAATGTTAGGGATCATAATCACCACGGACATTTATATTGATTCTACACGGTATCGCCTCATCAATACCTCCTTAATCACTAACGATTCTCCCGCGCATTTCAGCTCTGATAGGATAGCCGGCGATTCACCTCGTGGCGGTTGTGTGTGACATCGCACGGTCAGAGGTTTGTGCAAGGTAGTTCAGATTCCGTGATAAGAGAGTCGCGTACATATGTATTTTGGTGTGTTCGTGGAGAGTAATACAACTGAATACTTCGATTTGTTCGATTTCATTATTATCCGGTATACGAGCATTTGATTAAAAATCACGGCATTTAGTAAAGTTTTTTTCCATTTCTGCTTCATCCAGGCGTAGACTTATCTACCAAGAACCAACGCAACATCGACCCCCCGTACGTCAATTTACAATTAGGAAGAAGGGTCATTCAAAATTATCCCCATTTATATTGGATCATATCCTAATTATTGGTATAGATCGTTAATTCACAGAAAAACCTGATTCTAGTTAGGCATGTCTTTTCGCATTTCCAAGAAAAGTTAATGTAGTTAAATACAACTGCTTAAGATTTAGGTTTTTCTCGTGGAGTTAGCCCACTTAACAAGGTTCAATCTACATAAAACGATGACAACATGACTGAGGCGTTCAGTCCTACATACAAGAGTGCATATGAACAATACGATTGAAACTTTGAACTTGATAATTTCAGTTGAAGATATATATATAGGTACGTAAAACACTAATTATTGTATTGAACTACATTGAGTTAGTCACGGTATCGAAAGGTTCTTCCATGTGTTGATACGTAGATTTGAAATCAAGTGATTGTCTGTGCTGCGTACTAATAAAGCGAGCATTTTCCATATTCACACAGCACACTTAGAGAGACAATCATCACATTGGTTGTTAAGTCCGCAATAAACGAATTTTTGAACTGTTCCATACCAAAAGAAACTCAATGTCGTTCAATTAGATTAGGTGGCCTTTTTTGTGTCAACTGTCTGACTACCCTGTACATTGTTGGCCCAATCTAGCAATACATAATTGACTTTACTGCGGTCCTGACTCTCGATATCAAATACGTGTTACCTCTTAGATGTTGCCAACTAGCAGATGAAAGAGTAGTACGTGGTAGTTGGACCTCTCTTTTATGCTGACTTCCGCACCTACCTTCACTTACTCTTAATTAGTATATGTTTTAGACCCCCTTCACCCACCAGTCCCTCCTTCCCCACTTTTCAGAAAACATCACCGAATCTCTTCATCTTTTCATAATTTTTGATATTTTTATTGTTGAACTCAACGGCTAAAAGTAGGCTCCGATGAACTAGGAAGAATTAAATTGAATCTGCATCTCATTTGAGCATCTCATTATATGTAATAACGATTCGGAAGTAATTTCCCTAATGAGTACTAGCATTCAAAACCGCTTTGCTGCTTTAACACTGTCCTTCTAGCAACCCGGGAAAACACTCAAAAATAGACATTGCAGCCTATTAAGCCGAGGTTAATCGAGTTTACATGTACCCAAGGTGAATTAGTTCCCGTCCGGAGGAAACAGGTAGTTTTAGACAGTTCTTAATACTGACTTAGTTTGGGTTGAATCAATGTTAAGGGAAAGTCATGCTGCCGTTCAGTTTGAGCAGGTTATTGAGCACATGGCATGTTTAAAATGCAGTGGGGACCTGACGCTATTTGCACGCCTATAACATTTGATTCAGCGCAAGAGCTGCCCAAAAAGCAGTGTGATTTATCCTAATAAATGGCATATACCTTTGGGGATCACAACAACGTGTCTAAGTGAAACTCCATGTTTGTACGGTGTATACAAAACATAAGGTTAGCTCGACAGCGGATGATGATATAAATTACTATAGGAATGTGGCATATGTTCTACCTTTCGTTTTTAATTATTGACCTCTACGGATTTATTCATTAGAAATTGGCACATGACATAACAATATTGTCAAACGCCAGGAGTTGCCTAACATCAGCTGGTATGCAATTACGTCTTAGCTCATTGCCAATCGGATAAACCTTTGTATGTGTTCTGTATAACATAGCTTGGGAAATGCAAGCATGTCCTACATTTAAGTCAGTTCACAGTTACCAATGCAACATTTCCATTAGCTCGCCCAACCCTTGCGATTTGGGAGAGAGGAAACCGAGTACAACCTGTACAGACCACATACATGGAGCTGTATAACACGACTTTTGCAACTACCACCATACCCCCAAATCCATCGAACTACATGTTGAAGATTTGGAAGGCACCCTTTTCACAAAGCAATCCGGTCACGCAGATGTATAGTTCAGGACGTGAATTGGAATTCCTGTGTTAATCACTCATCTAATGACTACGTCATAGTCACTCGCCCGGCGTGCGGCCTCCTTCGCTATTTGTACGCAGCGAAACATGAGACTTTCCGCGAAATTAATGAATTTGACCCGGATAACAGGTGATCATTTCATGAGCATGTTCAAACGTTCGCCTTGTAACAGTAGATCGAGGCTTGCAGCATTGTAAAGACTTGCGTTGTCGTCTATACTGTCTCACTTCAATGGACCCACTAATCGATGATAGCACATCCTGCTGTGACTCGATGAAGGAGTCATTTGCCCTGTCTCGAAAACTAATTGGCACAGTCGTTCCGGTACATAGAGAGAACTACGCGGTCCAATAATTGAATATGTCATCCGTCTTAACTGTGCCAACGGGAGGATTACAAATGACCACTGTTCACTAACCAAGGAAAGTAGTCAGGTAGAATTCCACGTGCACACTATATCCATGGAAATCGCTCACTCAATTGTCATTGCGTCAGGTATCCTACATAAGGGAACAGCGTTCAGGCTATACCTTTGTCGCAATGGTCGGGTCATATCAGACAGATTTAGAACTTTGTGCTTGCTCGCAGCACAGAAGACTGAATCAGGGAACCAGAATGAAAGACAGTCGTACACGCTCTATCGGCAGGTAGATGATTTGATTTTTGTCTTTATATTTGTATTTAGGAAAATTCGTTGTAATAATGAGAGTTGGAGACAATTCGTGTTTGCGACAATGAAAAACCAACCAATCATCTGCAATGACAAACATCCGTCTAATATAGAGGCATGTTGTCGTCCTCTTGTGAATTCCATCATATTCCCCTTGTGGTATCGACCCAAAAAATCGTATAATTCCATGTACTCGGGGACAGATACTCAACTGACGAAAAGAGTACCAGATTCTGCACCATCTTCGAGCCTTGTTCACTTTCCTGATCGGCGTATATCTCCAAAAGTGAAGGACGAGTTCAGCTTGTAAGATTTATTAGTCTCGTTTTACCATCAAATTATCCTGCATCAGTTTTGTCCGTACTTTAGAACGCCAAAATGATGACGAAATCACAGAATATTTCGCAGAGGGGGGTTGTGCAGCTTCATCTCACTCGAGTATCGCTTCCTGTAAATACATGCAGGACACCAGTTCCATCATCTTCCGGTTCGTCAAGACACGAAGTAACATACATGTTATGTTATATGGTCACTTACGAATTGAATCCATTACCATAATAGTTATATATGGATGAAGATGTGCCTTCCCAAGTTCTCAATACGATGATAATTTGTATGCAAAAGAGGATGACACAGCACCTCGTGTGACTGATATACTACATTCATTATTATTTGTGCGGCAATTACAATTGATATCACGCTACATGCTAATATATCAGATTAACGATATAAATCGCGCTGTTTAAAGGCCAATGGTCATGAAAATATGACTTCATCTAGTATTGTACCTTAGGGGTAGTACACTAAGGTAATC
>JAUOBX010332702.1:0-10993 GCA_032360705.1 Eupentacta quinquesemita
AAACATGTAATGGGTTGCAGCCACGTATAGAAGATTATGGGATTTACATGATAACACGCCTAGTAATGGCCTGTTCGACGAGAATGTATTATCTTTATGGTGATTAACAGCCGGCGGGTAAATCAACGATTACTAGAGCTTGACATATCAATAACAAAACAAAAGGCAGACCACGAATACTGTTCGCCAAGAAGAAAAAAAAGATTGCTTCTCTTGCGATTGTACGAGTGAATGATTCAACTATTTAATTTCCTGGATCAATGCACAGCAATTGCATGTGTTTGACGGATGAATAATTATTGAAATTAGGCATTCCGTATTGAATATATTCGAAAACAAATATGACAGTACTGGTTGGGGGGTCGTTAAGAAATAACATTGGTACCAAAGGTGACAAAACAGAGTTTCCAGTAGAATTGGGAGATTTATATCTCAGACGAGGGCTCAAAATCGGAGATGCTGGGGAGAATTGCTCAAACATCGGCAGCAATTTCTCCAAACCATCTGGAAGAACAGGACCATATCTCCGATCACTTACACTTTCAATCTTCCTCTATGCCTGTGAAACTCGTACAACGACAGAAGAGCTTCAAAGAAGAGTTATGGCCAGGGAAATTAGATGCTACAGGAAGATCTTAGGCATCTCATGTACGGAGCATGTATCGATCGAAGAGGTCTGCAGAAGGATCCATCAGAAAATTGCCAACCATGATGACCTCCTCTCAATCGTCAAGAAATGAATGCTGGAGTGGTATGGCCATGTATCTGGGTCCACAGGCCTTTCAAAGACCATACTACAAGGAACAGTGGAGGGATCTCGCAGACATGGACCCCAGAAAGGAGATGGGAGTACAACTTGCAGAAAGGGACTGGATTGACCTTTGCTGAATGGGTTGAGAAGGGTGGAGGAAAGGTCCAAATGGAGGAGGGTAGTGGCAGTATCTTTAATGGCGCCCCAATGACCGCAGCAGTGAGGTGATGAACAGCTGAAGAAAGAATCAATCAATATTCACAGTTGAGAAATTGCACCACCAAATACATGCCTACCGCTGGACATGACTTTTAATTGCGGTTTATTGGGAGATCCAGTTAACGCATGGACTTGACATCATAATATAAAGTGTAATCTCAATACATGTACATGGGGTAGGTGTACTCGCACTTTGAATCAAGATAATACTGTATTTTCTGCCCACTAGTACCAATGCATATGGAGGAATAACCATGCTCTCAAGGAATAACGCTAATGGGATATTAACGACGTATGTTGATTAGGTACGAGCATATTGAATGACTCGAGTTGATCAGATACAATTAACCATGCTTGTGTGACATGGCAATATATCTACTGAAAGTTGTCAACTACACGTTATAATTATCCTTTGATGTCCCTCGTCATTTTTGCAGTAATTTATCATCCAAAACGTATCAAACATAAGTCCAATTAACGAATGAATCTGAGGACACTATATAACAATTGACTGGAGTTATCCAATATATACCAGTATAACACAAGTTCAACTGGTGATCCAACATCCAAAACGTATTAAACACAAGAACACAATTACCAGTGAGATGAGACATCTGACAACACCATATACTTTGACCATCAGATGTGCTTTTGGTCAGATTCCAGTGGTATGAATAGAATAAATGTGAATAATATTGATGTATCGATAGCTACCGGTATATTTTCGATGCTTTCCAATTGATATAATTTCGAAATTCTACGATGTCTCTCACTTCAAAACGGAAATTAGCATTTTTTACTTTTCTTCAACAAGCGTGTTACTTCCAATAATGTTTGAACCTAAGATATCTCACTTCTTCTAATGACAGAATAAAGTAGGTTTTCGTCTGACTCATCATGTTGTTTCCGTGAATGTAGGAACACTGCATTGACGGAGTAGGTTGATTCGGCTAAATTAAAAACATTTTGATACATCAAGATTACTCGTTCCTAAAAATAATACTGCATTTATTTTCAATGTTCCATGAGGCACAATACACAATCTGCTCGGTTGTAATTGTTGTATCTGTTTCCGAAACTATTCTCTGCACGGTACCTGACCTCCGTTAAAGAAGACGGGATCCACACTTTAACAGGTCTGATGAATTGCTTGACAGTGGAGTATTTGTACTCATATTTTGTTTGTGATGAATAGCCAGACGGCTGAATCAACCGATACTAAAGATTGAAACATCTACATCGTCCCTAATAACACCACAGAACTTAGCAAGCTTTTCTAGTTTTAGAAATATTTGAAAACATGTTATCAGAGGGTAATTATGGAGTGAGCGGCTGAGTGTGCTTTTACGAATCCGTCTCCAGTGGAAAACGGCGAAATGCATATTTGTTGAGCCCTCTGTCATTATTCGAGTCGAGTTACACCAGTGTTTCATGAGCGAATATAATATTTACCTGTTAATATTGTATAATCGTATTAGTTGATAATAGGGGATGGAGTAGGGATAGATATGAATAAATAGAACACAATTTTGAAGAAATTTATCTCATTGCAAGCTCCGTTTATGTGACCATTCAGCAACCGACAAGGAAATAAGACGAAGGCAGGGTTCATATAAGGAATCCTGGGTTCCGAAGTACCCGTCCTGTAGTATGCTGCGTGTTAAGCATCAAGATTGGAATATCTTGAAGATTCTAGTTCCATTATTTATTTTTTTCTCTGCGGAACAACACCTCACATTGCCTCCGCCATCAGTAGACTGAAATTGCGCATACAGCCGTCCCAGGAGAGAGTTTCGGAGAGGGAAGACGGATGCAAAGGTGTCACTGCTTAGGAGTAATTACAAATAATTCATTAAAATACCTTTTTCCTGTGGGTTTAGTATCATTCGTATATATATGGGGCACGTTGAGATCGTCTGCCTATATTTATGAGGCTAGTTATAGGCATGCGATGGAAATGCGACTATCATAGGTTGGAGCCCTTCGTACGGATTCGAGTAAGTCACGCTCATAATGTAACTCATAATTCTCACTCACTCATGCTACATTCAAATTGTCTGTAGTTTGAAATGAGGGCGTCACCACCTGACTGCTAAAACCGGAGAGGTACAAAGCGGAACACGTGATATATATAAATACCAATTTTACGAACAGAAGCGATGAATCTTATACCGAAATACACTTCCGGAAGTATGCTATGTGATACGCATCGATAATGAATTATCGATATGATATTCTAGTTTTATTATTTTTCTCGCCGTGGGAACACCTTATGATTGCTTCCTCTGTTAGTGTGCTATATTTGCGCATCTGATCGTCTCAAGAGAGAGAGTTCAGTAGGAGGCGAAAACGTCATAACCTTGGGCCCTGACTTGGGGCGTTTTAACGTTATTCCGATTCATTCATCATAGGCCTAATAGCCTCCATGGTTACTCGTGTTTAGTGTCATTCGTATCCAGGCCAAGTCTGCCGGTTAAGTTCGTCTGCCTATATCACGATGGTCCGTAGATTACTCATGAGATGGAAATGCGATTGAATAAATAATAATCATGCAACGCGCATAATGTATCCCCATAATTCTTATTCTCATCCAACATTTCTGGAGTTCAGATTGAAATGAGGGCGTAACCACCTGACTACTCAAAACAGGGAGGTACAAAGCTCGGCATATGTTTCGAGAGCTCATTAGGCGTCTGTTGACGTAAGTGTTCACGAACAGAGGCAATAAAACTCAATATTGAAACACCCGTCCTACGTGTTCCGCATTAATGATGAAATTTGGCCATATCATTCTGGTTTTATCATTTAATATTTCCTGCGGAAGAACACCTCACATTGCCTCCTCTGTCAGTTGGCTATATTTGCTTTCTACAATTTACGATGTCTCTCATTTTGAAACGAAAATTTCCATTTTTTTACCTATATAAAACGAGCGTGTTACTTTCAATATTATTTGAACCTAAGATATCCGACTTCTAGTGATGAGAGAATAAAGTAGGATTTCGATTGACCCGTCATGTTGTTCCCGTGAATGTGGAAACACCGCATCAGGCTGAGAAGGTTGGTTCGGGTGAATTTGAAACATTTAGATACATCAACATTACGTGTTCTTACGTGTACTTAATGTCAAAATGCATTCATTTTCAATGTTTCATGAAGCAAAATACGACCCGGTACCTAATCTTCGTAAAAGATGATGGGATTTACACTGTATTACGTCCAGTTAATGTATCTTTTGGCAGTAGGTATTATGTTTGTGATGAATAGCCAGACAGCTAAATAATATGGACATGTTACCATGTTAAAATCGTATTAGATAATAATGATAATAATAACGAATTGAGTTGGGATCCATATAATGCACCGCGGATAGAACAAGATGCCAACATCCGATTTTTAACAAAATTATATCGTCGCGAGTTTCAGTGACTAATGCAACTACCAACTGGAAATATGGATAAGTCAGTGTGACATTCGTTTCATCTGTCCGGTATATTGCGGGACGGTTGCGAACAGACTCGTCCATTATACCTGCGGGTGGTGCGAGACAATTTTGCTCCTTAATCAATATAATGATTGATCAGGCGGGACGATAGAATACTCGAATAAAATATTTTCAACAATTACGATTTACGATATTCGTGTTAATGCATAGGATAATCAGTCCGGATACACATTGGAATAAATTTTGCAGTGATGTCATACCAACGGTAGCGTCCCATATTCGACGAGGGGATTTGATACGACTCCCCAGAATCATATAAGGAATCCCCTCAATACCTGATACCAGGATACCAATCCTGTAGTAATATTTGTGTTAAGCGTCAATATTGAAATATCTGAAAGATTCTAGTTTTATTATTTAATATTTTTCCCTGTCGAACAACACTTCACATTGCCTCCTACATCAGTCGACTGTAATTGCGCATGCAGACGTCTCGGGAGAGAGTTTCGAAGGGCAAAGGATAAGGTTGTAGAGGTGTTATCACTTGGATGTTATCACTAATTGTTCATTATAATGACCTTCTTCAGTATAGGTTCGGTGTAAATCGTATTTGGGACCCATTGTGATCGTCTGCATGTGATTATGAGGCTAGTTTGTATATTAACCATGATATGGATAATTGGATATGCGATTATCAAATGTTGGAGCACTTAATGCGGATCCGTGTAAGCTACGCCCATAATGTACGGTATCCCATATTTCTCACTCACAGCTGCCACAATGAGGGCGTAACCACCTGACTACTAAGAACAGAGACGTGCAAAGCAATGCACAGGCTTCAAAATATAGTTAGGCGTGTAATGACGTGTTTACAAGCAGAAGCAAAGGAACCTATTACCGAAATACCCGCCCTGTAGTATGCTACGTGTTACGCCTCTATAATGAAATATCTGCGGGAGGACGCCTCACATTGCCTCCTCAGTCAGAGGGCTTCATTTGCGCCGTCTCGAGAGAGTTAATGCACTAAATTAACACGATTTGCCTTCAGCCCCTTAAATAGGGTCATTTTCTCCAAATCTGCCTAGTCTAATGGAGGCAAAAGCGTTATAACAGAGCAATCATTATCATTCATTCGTTAGGATGACCTTCCTCAATAGGTTACTCGAGTTTAGTGTCATTCGTATTTAGGGCACGCTGAAATCGTTTGCCTATATCATGCAAGTCCATAGAATAACCATGAGATGGAAAGCGATTACCAAATATTGGAGCCCTTCGTGCAAATTCGTGTAAGCCACGCGTATGCATGACGGGGAAGAAGGATGCAAAAGTGTCATTACTTGGGAGTTATTACCAATAGGCCTACATCATTATAATGACTGTCTTAAGTGTGTTTAGTGGCATTCGTATATGGGGCACGTTGATATCGTGTGCTATAATTATCAGGCGTAAATCAGCCATGAGATGGAAAGGCGAGTATCAAACGTTGAATCTCCTCCTTGTGCAGATTCGTGTAAGCCACGCGCATAATGTATCCCATAATCCTAACTCACTCATGCTTCAATAAAAAATTCTGGAGCTTGAAAGGGCGTAATCATCTGACGATACTAAAAGCATAGATGTGCAAAGCAGGACGCATATTCGAAATACCATTAGGCGTGTGTTGGCGTCATTGTTTAAAAACAGTAGCGATGGAACCTAATACCGAAATACCCGTCCGGTAGTGTTACGCATTAATAATAAATTATCGATATGATATTCTTTTTTTTATATTTCATTAACTTCCTCGCCGGAAGAGCACATTTAGATTTGCCTGCTCTGTAAGTGGGCTATATTTGCGCATCCAGCCGTCCCAGGAGATAGTTCCGAAGGAGGCAAAAGCGTTATAACTTGGGCCCTAACTTGGGGCGTTTTAACGTTATTACCATTTATCCGTTATAGACCTTATAGCTTACTCCATGGTTACTCGAGTTTAGTGTCATTCGTATTTAGGCCACATTGAGTTCGTCTGCATATATCACGATAGTCCGTAGATTACTCATGAGATGGAAATACGATTATCAAATGTTGGAGCCGTTCGTGTGGGCCACGCGCATCATGTATTGAAAATTCTCACTCGCTCATGCTACATTCAAAATATCAGTTTGAAATTAGGGCGTTACCAACTAACTGCTGCGAAGCGAGGCACATGTTTCAAAATATCATTAGACGTGTGGTGACGTCTTTGTTCACAAACAGAGGCAATATAACCTAATATTGAGACACCCGTCCTGTAGTATGCTACGTGATACGCATCAATAATGTAATTTCGATATATCATTCCAATTTTGTTATTTTTTATTTCGTGCGGAAGAGCACCTCACACTGCATGCCTCTCCTGTCTGTATTTGCGCATCCAGCCGCCCCGGGAGAGAGTTCCAAAGGAGGCAGAGGCGTAGTTACCTGATGGTTATTACTAATTATTCATTATGATGATCTTCTTCAGTAGGTCACTCGAGTTTGGTGTCATTCGTATTTGAGGCATGTTGAGATTGCCTGCTTTGATCATGTGGGTATAAATTACTCACTGGATGATAAGGCGGATTCAATTGGCGTATCAGGTGTTTTGCTAGTTCAAATGGATCTCGGCCAAAGGTTGAAGCCTATTGTGCAGTCAATTGCGCACAATGTACTGTATGATGTTCACCTGATTATGTTACCCTTTTTTCATTTGATTGCTACAGGGCATGAGTGGAGACGTTCACCATTGCAGCGCCCCTACGACCCTCGTGAGTTATTGGACCAGTAAGCAGTAAGCAGTAAGGAAGCCTGGTCGAGTTGATCGTAGATGAGCACCGCCCATAACTCGCCTTCTCGTTTCGACTGATGCTCAGATGTTTTCGAGGCAGGAGTGTACCGTTATCAATCCAAACCTGCTCCCGGCCCGCCATTTTACGTCTCCATTCGACGGACGACCATTGAAACTCAAGATCTAACCACATTCTCAGATCTCGGGAGAGCGGAAGCTTTTTGCTCGTTTTTGTTTGTGTCTCTTCGAACCGTACATCGTACAGCCAACTGACGATACTTATAGCAACCAACAGACAACAACCCCCATGATTATCAAGCCCACTGTGCTACAATAGAGTTCGGACACCAAGAGCCCGCAAGTCGCCACTGTGAGTACAGACACCCCTGGAGGAAAACGCCCGACAGTGAATATGGGAATCGAACCCGGAGTGAAGCGGAACCATTGTACAGTTGTATGGCCAAGCGTCACTGATATCGCTCCACCATTCTTCCGCTTACAAACAGCCTCGGAATACAGCCTACATCCAACCATTGTAGAGTTTGTAGTTAAGATGTAACTACCTACTTGAATGATAGGGTTTACGAAGCCACTTTAGGCTCATCAAAGAACCCTGGCCGTGTGGATCGTGAATAGGAACTGGCGATAACTTGCCTCAGACAGCGGTGTACTGTTACCAAACCCAACCTGCTTCCGGGGTTGCCATTCCACGTCCCAATTCTGTTTGGATCGGGCATTGCTAATCTGGTAATACTTTCAAGAAATCAAAAACTCTGATCTCACTTATTTCTGGTCAGAGCGATTCTGGATCACCTATTCATTCTTTAGCTGTCCCTCAGTCTGGTTCTTCTAACCTCTGTGTTGGAATCATCATTATTCGTCCTGGATTTTGGTCTTTCAATATTATCTAACGTCCACTAATTCCACTTCATAAAGCTCAAATTCGCTCACTTGTGAAATATAGAGTATGGTTACCACATTTGGAGGGGAGCTTCACCATCATCGTTTACTGTCCTTAATGGTGTTAGAAGATAACAGATCAAAGATGGATTTGGTAGTGCAGCTCTTCAGCTCCTGGCTCATCGTAGATCGGTATCATCTCATGATCAGTGCTTCTCTGAACGCTGCTCCGGTCTCGCATGGAGTTGTTCGCGCTGCGCAGCCTTTCGAACTCGCGTCATCACACCGAAATCTATGCTCACTCTTCTACCCTCGCGTACCCATGATGTTCCCTCAGGATATGTTCCATTCTACATAAGCCGCTCAAAAGCGATACTTGCAACTAGGACAGCAGAATAAATTACCATTAACATTCAAACCTAATACAGGACACGTCGGGTAATGACAAAATGACGCAGGTTACTATATGAACCTCTCAGTAATCCCCGTGAATGCAGGAAGACTGCTCTACATATTTACGGAGTAGGCCGATTGAGTTGGTTTCGGTGAACATGAAATATTTAAATTCATGAATATGACTCGCACCTTCGAGCATGATACATTTAGTAAGAACATTTTATGGAGCAAAATGGGAAGACATGTGATGGGTTACACCCTTTAATTCGCTTTCAAAGCGAGTTAGATATGTGCGATAATCTCCATGAGGGATAATGGGATTTGCATGCTGACACGCCTAGTTAATGGGTTGTTCGACGAGAGTGTAAAATCTTGTTGGCGATGAGCAACTGACGGGAAAATTAACGAAAACAAGAACTCGACAAATACCGGTATATTACCAACACAAAGTACAGCGCACAAATGGCTTTCGATTGCGTATTGCGTTTTGCGGCGGGAGCCAGTCTGAGAGTACGATTCAACTGATCCATTTCTAAGATCAATGCAACACTATTGCATGTGTTCGACAGATAATTATATCCGATATGACAGTCCTGGTTGGGTGATCGTTATTTTGTGCCGGAGATTGGCTCACATGATTTCCCAGCGGATTTCTTCTCCTTCCACTCATCCCCGAGAACACCACAACCTAAGGAGAGAAAATATCTCGCCCCGGAGGGACGGTTGACCCATCACTCCAACTTCCAGACATTACGTCTATTAAACGACGGTGTTAAACTAGCCATGCTCAATTAATCTCTCAGGAAAAAGTTTGATCTCTACAATCATTGACAGCTATTTGAAAAAATATGATATTGCACCGGATGTAATTATGATAGTCAAACACTGGTGCGTTCGTATAGAATTCTGTACTTTCCATTAGTAGTTACTGATTGATGCTTTTAAAAAGTTATATCTGGTAAAAATAGCAGGATGCAATGTCAGAATGACGAAAAGCTACATTCGCGATAATTTATTCTTCATTTTACTCAGACTACCAGTGAAGTGTATCTCATAAATTACTGTTATTCTCTCTGTGTCCTCCATTCAATAAGGCGCCTGTTTCGTAGGTGATCGAGTGTGTCTTATTTATGTATTTTGAGCTTTCATTTTTGCAATCATCTTCAAATAATCTTTCAAAAACTGGAATTTAACAGTAGCATTTGCCCATCGGTGGCGCTATTTCAATTTCGGATGATTGTGAACGTTCCCCGAAACTTACGTACAAAAATGGTCGTACAATAATTGTACAGCATATCTTGTTTGTGATGAAGAGAAGAAGAATGAAACTACCAGTATTCACATTTGAGAAGTTGAACCACCGAACACATACGGTACCTTCCGCGGAACGTGATTTTTGATCGCGGTTCGTGGAGGAAGCTGGAAAACGATGATGCGGTTGATGAGGACATCCAGTTGATTCCTTTCCGATGGTAATATTCATATTATAATACCGCATATGCTTGACAAATTTAAATACATGTACATGAGTAGGAGCCCCCGATACAGTGCTATACGTTTGGAGTTTGTACCAAGATAATACTTTCAATGGCTTTTATTAACGGTTTATTGAGAGATCCAGTTGATTCATTTGCGATGTTATTGTACATATTATCATTCCGCATGTGCTCGACAAATTAACATATAGTATTATCTAAACTCATGTAGTACATGAGTGGGTGCACTTGATATAGTGTTACACATATGCTATGTGATCAGCATCGATACATAAATATCTAAAAGTTTCAATATTCAATATTTTCTCTGCGGAAAAAGAGCTCACAT
Organism: Eupentacta quinquesemita; assembly: GCA_032360705.1. Taxonomy (NCBI): domain Eukaryota; kingdom Metazoa; phylum Echinodermata; class Holothuroidea; order Dendrochirotida; family Sclerodactylidae; genus Eupentacta; species Eupentacta quinquesemita. The sequence continues at coordinate 10,321 of JAUOBX010332702.1, forward strand.
TGCCGCCTCTATCTTCAGGCTATATTTGATCATCCAGACGTCTCAGGAGAGAAATCTGAAGGAGGCGAAGGCGTCATTACTTGGAAGTAAATATCATTCATTCATTATTATGACCTTCCTCAGCAGGTTACTCGGGTTTGGTGTCATTTGTGTTCAGGGCACTTTGAAACCGTCTGCCTATATCATGGTCGTAAATTGAAAATGCGAACATTAAATTGGTATACCATGTGTTTTGCTAGTATCAATGTGCTGTCTAGCATGTGTGTGTTATGGAAAAGTATGCGATTACTGTGTAATAGAATAAATGTTACTTGTAGTTAGCTATACTCATTTATACTCATATACAAGCAATCATGCCACAGCTTAATGGATGAATACACGTTTTTCGAAAAGATCAATTTCCTGTTGATAATGACTTGCAGGGTGGCGATAGGCGGGGTATTGGTGTTCAGGTTCTGATGTGGCGCAGTGGACTGGGTATTACGGATCAGTTGCAATAAAGCTCGTCGGTCAGCTGTACGTAGTTGACGTAGTTGAACTTCATGATCTGAGAGACTGAGAAAGTTGTCAGATACGGGAGCATGTTGCGATTATTTACAGTACACCTCTGCCTCGGAAAGGAACCTGCAGGAAGGGTTCGCGATAACAAATCTCGCAATGAATAAATGTGGAA
>JAUOBX010332813.1:0-10993 GCA_032360705.1 Eupentacta quinquesemita
AAAACTCCTACGTAATGTTCTCAACATCAGATGGACCAATAACAACTGGCTATCAAACGACGAGCTCTACAACGAGAACAACCAAGTAGCTTGGTCATCCATCGTCGCACATAGGGGATTAAGATTCTTCGGTCACGTTGCAAGACTCCAGGAGGACGCTCCAGCAAAGGTTGCCCTACGGCAAGCACTGAGACATACTGCAAAGCCAGTGGGAAGGATAATCGCTGAGCATGTCGGATAGACGAGTCTCAACTTACTACTATGGGAACGCCAGTTATAAGGCGATATTTAAACGATAAATCAGAAGAAGCAAATTCGTCAAAATAATAATGTATACATGAGGAAATATCATATTATCATCCGTATAATCCATGGTATACATACATGGGCGACTCGTACATATGCCACAAGGTGATAGATAGTTCTTGAATTATCTATAATGTTATTCCATTTTCTCGACTATCAGTGAGGCCTCCGTCGTAGCGGGTTCAACGGAGGTCACCTTCCATTTTCCACCAATTATCCCCGATGTAGCTAAAGCAACGGGCCTTGATATTGCCTGTGTCCTCGACTGCGTGGGCGTGCTGACCCTCGCAAAGAGACATGCGTTTTGCCGCAATTCTAAATTCCTTAGATCGCTGGATTTCCCCCGAGTGAACAGTGCTCTCTCTAATACTCTCTCAATACTGGTTTATCTTGACCCTTTTCCGCACGGCTGATCAATTGAATACATATTCAATATCAATTAGTCCTAATTACTAATCTAGGAAGCACATTTGTCAATTGAACACTATATCATTGGAAAGGTCAGAATATATTAGGGATTTCGAAAATATGGGTTCCGGACTAATTAATTTCAATTAGTCCTAATTAATTATGCAAATATGCAAATTTTCCTGCATCTGCTTTCCTTCATTTCATGTGTTTCAGTATGAAATCATCTTCGAAACAAGCCAAATACCACATTTTTTCGGAGCTCATTTGGCCTAGTTATGATTATTCTAATCACCTGGGGGATCATTCATGCACAACATTTGGTAACATGCACTAACACACGGTACACGTTAGGCTAGCCTAACGTGTATAAGCCTAGTTTAGGCCTGTTTCATGTAGGCTATTTTGTCTCACCCTTTGCGCTAATTTGCCACACAGTGATATACTCATACGCTGGGTAGCTAACTCTAAACTGTTCTCTGAATTCTTACTTAGATTTTGCACCTATTTCCGTATGTTGTGATGATGTAGCTTCATCTCATCTTTCTGGAATTCTTTAGAGTATGGTGCACCCAGCCAGATATGTGGGGTTTCCCCTGATAATGGGTGGCGCTATTGCAATATGGCTTGGAATTAGCGTAGACTTTCTTGCGAAGCCGAACTTGCAAACAAAATGGAACTAAAACATAATCCCGTTTGAGAGCTGGAATTCTAGTTTGTGAGTTTTTGGACCAAATCGAGGGCTTTTTCGATGGAAATGTTGATAATTTTCGCAATTTCAGATATTTCCTCCCAAACCTCATCCCTGCTGTTATGATATGTGATTCTGATTTACTACAGTAGTTGTAAAACGTACCATGTGATTATTTTCTATTCTAGATTTTGCTTTCATTTTTTTTAAACATACCTCCTTTTTTCACATTTCTGAACAATTTTCAAATGTGAACAACAATTTCATCGAAAATTAAAACCCCCACATTAAATGTCATGCAAATATAAGATCTGTCTCTCCTCTACATTTTGAAAGTCAAATGAAGTCTGTAAGATGCTCGGAACTTATTTCATGATATTTTCAAAAAGCCAAGTTTTTCGGGGGTCAGGTGCTGACCCCAAGTGCGGAAAAGGGTTAATGTTGTAAACGATGGTGACACTGTCAAGTTCCTCAACTTATTAGACACTCATAATCGCCAGCAACATGTCTGAGTGTCCACTCATACCTGCAACCATACCCTGGATCTTCTTATCTCCAGAGAGGATGATGAGTTTGTAAGCAGTCTTAACATCCAGCATAGCTCACCATCCGACAACTTTGCTATTAGGTGTCATCCTAATATCTGCAGAGTTCGTAAGAGGCCGTCGGTGCAGCACTACTGTGGTATCCATCTTGGACTTTGTCGAAGCTGCCTCCATCCTATAGTTGGACGGTTTAGACCATGGCGACTGTTTTGAGACCAACTATTATTTTTGCATCTTAGGACTTCACCCAGTGACCATTCTGAATTCCTGACGCAACTGACTTCATCGCATAATGTGGAAATTCGAGACGTTGGGCATTCGTTTTGGGACCACCTTTTTCGCACCATACGACCCCACTCGGCGGCAATTTTGAATTCCTCGACGCAACTGAATTTATCGGCGATTTACATTGTTTCGGAATGTGACGATCGTTTGAGACCAACTTTTCATTCTCGCCTCAAACGACTACACTCTGTGCCCATTTTGATTTTTATCATTACCTGCCGCTCTGGCGTATCATCATCTGGGGATTGGGGAGGTTGTGGTGGGTTGTGCTCACAGCCCGGCCACACCCCCTCCAGAACACAGGTACAGACCTGCTCCAAGCGGTGGACGATCATACGGTCCTGTGGTGATGAAAAGAAGTATCAGATGTCAACATTTCTGTAACGAAATGTTATTGTTATCAACAATGAAACATAAACGGAAGCTGTAGAACAAAATCGTACTCACAATTTTGAGGTGAAAAAACAGTATTATATTGTTCAGCATATATTCCAAAGAGACATGGATTCCGCATGTAAAATGAGTGTGGTTGATTTGTTATGAATATGTTCATTCGATGACAATGTTAGACTACAAGTTGAGAAAGTGGTGTCAAGGGGGTTGGATGTTACTGTTAGTAGGGAACAGCTCGAGTAATATTTTAGCATTGGTTTGACCATGATTTAATTTTCCTATGGAAACGTGATATTTCGGAATACTACCAGCTCGGCTCCAACATACATACATGGGTGGGGGTAAAATGTCATCTTGCTGGTGAATGCCTAAGGGGCCATGGTCTTGGAATATTTCGGGTGCAGTACAAACTATGAATTCGAATGCAGACTTTGAGCCACGAAAACTCATGACTGGCAGAATATAAAGTGTGATGGGTTGCCAACTCGGAGTAGAATTGTCCATATATTCCCGATGGGCAATGTCTTAGATTGGGTGAGTAGAGATTCGTGAAATGGAAAACATGCTTTCTGGTTCCAACTTTGTTCCCTCACAAACGGTTGCCGCAATGGAACCAGTAATGCAGTTATCTACTGCTTCCTTAACCTTAATATCGCTCTCCTGTAAACCATGAGACTTCCACACCACTTCCACAACTCTTTCATTAATAGCCATCATTATTCTATCTCTCAATAAATCACTCACTGGAATACCCTCAACCTTCGAATCAGCCACTCCGTTGCTGTTTCCGGCCAACACTTCCGTTTCCGGTTCCCGCTGAGCTGCTGAGGAATTACCGACATCTACGTCTGTCTCCACTGCCAATCCTTCAAATTTGACGATGACGTCTGACATGACTGGTTGTGCAGCATCGGTGTCCACACACCCCCGAGTAATAATTGCCTGATCATCAGGGCCCGCTTGTTCCTGCGTGGTGCCCGATTGGCCACCAGGTTGTTCATCACTCTCTGTGACGTTTTTCGGTTTCGCGGCTTTCAACTTGTTCCCTCCCCTCTCAGATTTAGTGGAGGTCTCAGGTGGGGGCACACCCATCTGAGGATACCTCTTCTTCAGCCCCTTGAAGCTCAACTCATCGTCGTTCATCATCATCTGCTGCGAACCTATATGATTGATGCCGTATCTGAGAAAGAGCAAGCACATTTGTGTGTAGGCATAATTCGTGTTAGTTTGTTATACTTCATTCCCAGGTTCAATAGCTAGAATATAATGATCTGAATATGGACCCATAGTGAGCGAACAGTGTCCCGATTAACCCTCGAGAGGCTTATCGAAAATATATATATATATTTTATGTTGAAATGGTTCACATGCCAGACACAGGATCGATGCCATGCAAGGTCCAGCAGTGGTGCAGATCTTGGAACTGGAATATTTTCAGCTGCTGTGAACCTTCACCAAAGCAATACCTCCTCCGCAATGTCAGAGGGTAATTATTCACAGCTTGCAACTTGCCATACCCTACCCTTTGTTCTGAGCATTTGTGATGGAGGACCTTGCCCAAGGATCCAACATTGACTCAAACTCATAACCTCTGGATTACGAGCCTGGCGCCTTGAACAACCGGGCAACCATGCTCCCAAATTCGACACAACTACATTTATACTCATAAAACCACTCCTCCGCTCTAACCCTTGCCTCCCATACTCGTTGCAGGTTGGATGGTTTCGTTGCCAGACTTCGATGGTAGATTCGAAGTAACAAACCCATTTCTTCTCACCAGGTGCCTATGTACATATGTAAATAATGTTTCCTCGACACGGGCATTAGTAAATCTCTGTTATATCTCTCTAGTGCCAAATATTTCGAGAGCTCAATAGTACCTAGTTTGACAGAGTAGAAAGAGCCCAGAGGAGAAAAACACATTGCGTTAGGTCTGTCTAAGTACAACCCCACTCTATGTCTGTCTTGAAAGATCGGTTATCAGTTCATTCGATCAATACATCCATACGGCACAATATTAAAACCTTGACACAGTAGAATTTTGTTGGGTTTCCTCGGTTCGATCTCCACAATCCTCTGGCGCTACCTCTAGCCCACCGCGGAGCGAAGTAAAATCTCACTCAATTGGATAAATACACATGTACTGCGTAAAATATATTGACGCAACAATGAGCAGGTCTTTGTCATATGTCCCTGGTTTCCACCATTCAGGTAGCTCCACATCCTCCTGGCACAGTTGAAGCCTCTCGTGGAGCTCAGGGTGAGGAAGGACTTCTGTCCTTGGTTTAGGGAGGAGGTCAATCCCCTGAAGGCACTTACTGGCTCGCTCCTCTGGGATGGGCTCAATCCGGAAGTCCGGGTAAGGCTTCTTCACTAAGGATATTCCAAAAAAATAGAAACTTTGTGTAGCTTCGATTAGGTGGTATTTAACAGTGCTGGAGGTCTCGAGACCGAGCACGAGATGGTCTAGAGTCCCCATGTCGAGATCTCGTGACTCGTTACTCAAAGTCAAATGACTCTGGCTCCACACAAAGGACTCGATTCAACCCCTAACTGTTTTTGTGCCAGCGAATTCATTGATCGATGCATTTATAACAATGAATAACATTTAACATGCCGAAACCACTAAGAATTATTAGCAATGATGAGTGCCGCACCATGACAGGGCCTATTTGTGTTTTTGAAAAGTCCAAGCCATGTATCGTGATTGTACTGCAAGTCAATAGAATTCTTGACCAGTGCGTTCAAAATAAGAACATACTATGCCGCTGTGTTCAAAATGTGTTGAACATATAAATGGCCAAAAATTAGATCATTCTATGATGCGCCAAATTTAACATTTTGCCCTTTTGAGAGTGAAATCCTAGAGAAAAGATGAATGCATTCTATTATAAAGTCTGTGGCATTTGATGACTTTTCTGCTATACATAGGAGGTGACATATTATTTGACGTGACATAACATGTATCAAGATTTACGGAGAACAAATTTTGCTTGGAGACTGTGACTCGTACGCTAAAGACATACTTTTGTACCAAAGACTCGTACTTGGATTGTGAGGACACAACTACAGCTCTGATATTCAAAGCTATAGAGTTGTGTTCATTCTTGTTGACTTTCTGGCTATGGCCGCCATAGCATCCGTAGGAAGTGAAAACTAAGCCCTGATGGTTACATTGTGCCTGCTAAACTGACAGTGAAGTATATTGTGTTCATATAGCACGTCACATAGAGCACTCCATACCCCTGGACATTCGGAACCCTCACTTCATAATCACTCTCATGGCTGAGCACACCTTATTCCACAATTATTTGGGACAAATGATCGCCCCGAAACTCCCTTCTCAATGTCAACAGATGCATCATTACTTGGAAGCAAAATTGAATGGGTAAAGGCGGTGCGGCAAACTCATCCATTTATCCCGACTCATTCGTCTAGGATACCTGGTCCCTGCACAAGGGTATGGCAGACCGGAAGATCAACGTTGTTTAGGAAGTATCGAAAACCATGCATATCGGAGTCTGTAATAGATAGCGACAGTGTCTCATTGATGTAGTCACCAACCATCACAAGGCATCACATCCCGCTTACGTGGACGATATTGTCAGCAAGTGAGCGTCCTTTTATGGCTTCAGTCGCCTCCTATCATCCAGGCAAGTTAAGCGGCGAGACGCCTACTAAGATGAGATTGGACAGTGAAGCGTAATATTTTGTGATGTAATATTGGGTCGCCAGATTAGGCTTGTAATGTGGCCTAATAATATTTATCAACGATTAACCATTATAATATGGAATTTTCGTGCTCCTTTTAAAGCATCCCATTGAAACTTTGGTTACCATATTGCAGTATACGCATTTCAAGAAATGCTAGTTGCAGCTTGTGTCGTCTGGGGATTATAATACTTTCAGAACAAGGACTCTTAACCAATTAAAAAAAGTATAAGTATTTGACATCTTATATTCTTCACTATTCTAACAGCTGACCATCGTAACTCATCAGGATAGCGTCAAAAACAAGGGTTAACCGTCGTGTTGCTGATGGTGAACAGTGGCGATCTCACATATCATACACGCTCAGCGCCACTTGAGAAAACACGGCAAAGCCTGATGCTCCGGCAGAGAGGATCCATTGGTCAGATTCCTCACAACTTGTCAGCACTAATAGTTAGGTCACTTATGTGTGTCTCTCGGGGTCTTCTCTAGCAGTGGCGTCGCCATGATTCCTCGCCATGATTACCATCTATGCGGAGCGCGAAGTGGAAAAATAAATGGCAGATGGCTCCTAAAGAGTGTTTTCAGCTATATGTATCTGGTTGTGATACATAGGTTTCATGAGACCTGGTATGTCCCCCCTGCGTGTGTTATATACTGTATATTCCCCTGTGACAATTGTCCCGACCTCTTCTTCATTTCCTAGAATATTTCACGCGTAGGTGGCGTTCATGCCAACATTTCCGACCACCACTACCTATGCCTCCCATGTAATTGAATATCTATACACTCATTTATTCTTAGGCTATACTAGGCACGAAATTCTTACCTTTATATATATGTACATCCCCACTTGCAAGGTAGTGCTGACGAAAATGTAGCGGCCTCTTCTACATTTTTGGGGTATTCCACAAACAATTTCACCTACTCTTCCTAATTTCATGACCGAATGTAGTCTATTTTCACTGGGATTTCTACCCGAATTGTCCACCTCAACTTATTCAATGGCACCCATTTACTCGCTTCCATGGGTTCACAGGCATATTCGACCGCACCATCAAATTTAGATTGCTCAGTATTCGAATGCTGTATACACAGCCTGCGACGTCCCAGACAGCCCCCACGCAACACCCATGGCCCCTACACGACACCCTGTCTGTTGTACGCACAAAGTAGATTAAACGCATTACCATACCATGATCTGGCGGTATCTCATCCTCTCTCTTGCAGACCCTGAAGCACATGACCCGGTAGTGTTCATAGGATTCCTGCATTTGTACAGCCAGGCTAGCTCGTTCTGATCTTTAGGTTCACACCCACGGCCTGGTGGACAGTGCTTCGAACATAAGTGTTGTATGAAATGCCTCGACTTTCTAGAACGAAGCTCTTACAACTAGGGATTGGTAACGTTTCCTCGAACTTTTGATCAGTGCAGCCACTGCCTACGGAAACCATGTTACACGGATAACACGAGAAGTCCAGCACCTGTAGCAGTTGGCTATTTGTATGATCAACATGGTCAGTTGGTCCGCCACTACGGAACTAACAGTGACAGTACATTCTCCTGCACTCCTGCAATTAAAGTTAGGGTCTGGGCAGACCCTGACGCTGTGGCTGGAACATCTGACGTGGGTCCATTTGGAGCAACTCGAAAACAGGATGGAGTTACTGCCCACACTTTGACGGATACCTGCTAGAATGAGTGAGGGTGTACATATGTTGACAGCGAAACACGATCTTCGTTCTGCCAATATTGACTTTCAGATCCAACCCATTTATGTGTTGCTCCCAGATGATGACTCCGTCCACGAGCTCATCCAGATTGTCAGCAGCTAGGAACAGGTCGCCAGCATATCGCAGCTCCCAGAGACTCCTCATACAGAGCTGCAAGGATTGATTTCTACTCGTTTTGGGGCACCTTCGCACATAATCTACACATTTCTCACAATTTACAGTCACAACAGAGTCCACTGATTAAACCGACCAGTCAAATCATGCGCCTCTCGCCGACGGGAGACAATGGAGAATGAGACGTCCACGAAGTCGCGATGAAACCAGGGGCGTTATACCTGGAACTACAATGTGAAGATCCCTGGATTCTGGAAAGCTGGCATAGTGTGACATATCGTCATGATTGAGACAACAAGGAGATGTGCAGTGCATAGTGAACAGTGCTTGCCCTCTCATATTCTGTTTCGTGTCTGATGGATACAGTGGATCTCAATGAACAGAGTCACCAGGCTAGACATTCTAGCGAGCTTCGTCGCAGGGAGGCAATGTGCTACGACTGGAAAGAATGTATAGCGTCTTTGTGATTCGGTTGAGCCTGATAACAGGGGCTGTAAAACCTACCGCGCCATCGATGGTGCGGTGTCCAGCTAGCATAGCAATCGATGACGAGGTCATGACTGATTAATTCATTGTGTGGGCCTGCTGAGCAGGGTACTTTGAGGATTAGATGGATTGCGTTGTTCTCCTCGTGGTATACTCATTGTAGACTGTGACATACCTAGCATGGACGACAAGCTGAGAGGTATTAGAGCCGTTGAGGCTTCGGAAGTAGGTGATATGGACATGATGCCGTGTGCTCAATTTAGTGTCATCCCAATTGACTGGAAAATAGCCTCATTGTCCCTATCTGGAACTCGAGAGGGTCGTAGGTGTCACGGTTGTAAGATTTTTGTTCAGTGATGTCAGAGTTCATGACCTGGACTTTGCAGATGATGCTGCTCTACTTGTTGAAATTGTTGATTCTCTGGTGATTGGTCTTGAAACACTAATGAAACACTGCATCCGAGTTGCATGAATAACATTGTGGACAGATACTCACATTCTGGTTCCGCGTAGTCGAGAGTCAAGAGAATTGGAGCAGCGTTCTGTTAGTTATTTCTAGTCTTCATAATTGGGAATCATACTGGTTAAACGGCGTCCTCAAATCGAATTTCACGAAAGATATCACTATCCTAAAATTAAAGCTTCTGTAGCTTAGCATCAATAAAAATGCAAAGCAGCATTTGAATGACTTATTTATAGCGTAGTTAAGTGAGCAGTATTGGTTGAGCGCCCTTCAAACAGATCCCACTGTTTTTCAAGACTATTTTGCAAACACAAGTGACTGAAGTTATTTTTTTATCCATCCACTGTATTCAGAAGTACTCTTAAATCTGATCAAACACTATTGTGAGAGCCCAACCATTACTCAACGTGTTCAATATTCGTTGGAGAGCGGCCTTTCAACAAATTTCATCGTATTTCATTTCAAGTGGGTAAAGTAGTATTCAAGTATAGTGAGTCTGTAGAAGTACTACAATCTCTAAAAGATAATCAAGGGATGGAAAATATGTGCAGGAACGTATTCTGGAACTCTAAGGATGATGATCACTCGGTAGACTGTCTTCGGGGTAAGTGGCAGGCTAGTGGATATTGGGAGAGCTTACCCTTTATGAGCCGCACCAAATCTAATCTACCTATAGCGTGCAAGGCTTTGTCGACCGCTTCCATCGGTGGTGGTTGGTAGGATTTGCGATTCCATGTAATCAGTACTTGATAGCACTGTTCAGTAACATTGTTCGCATGATCAATCTCAATCGCGTCAAGTTCTCCCTCACTTAGGCCCAGTTCGCGTCCAAAGGGTCTCAATTTCTTCGACAGTTCCTTTGATAACTCCTGCAGATAAAATAGTGTGGAATGAATATCAATTACTGAATGGTCGATGATGGTTTAAGCCTCAGTCTTAGTCTCAACCCCGATGCAATATGATAATAATATCTCCTCACGAAGCTAACACAAACGGCAGTACCGCCATGTGTTTATAATGTACAGAGTAGTCAAGTGATTCAACGATTAAACATCCTGAAACAGGATATCCGCCACATTTCCATTGGTTACACATGATACAACAGTCATTGATACATTGTCTAGCTATTTTGCTTTTCGATTCCTTGACGAGAGTCAAGGAATATATGCACTCATGACAGTATGAGTGTGTACGTGTGCGTGTGTATATGCGTGTGTGTGTGTGTGTGACGTCTGGCTTGTTAACACGATAACTCATATCTACTTGGATGGATCCAGCACATACTTACTTAGTATGTGTGTTGCCCATGATGAGTACATTGCCCCTATTGTTTTGAAGTCAGATCAGATTATCTGAGGTCAACAGAGGTCAAAGTTTGAAATTTTGTTGACAGCATAAGTCTGGAATGCTTGGTCCGAACAGGCTGAAATTTGGTATGCAGCTCTGTTATGGGGGAGCACAAGAAGCCTTTCGTTTTCGGTGTTGATCGGGGATCATTTTGGGCAAAATAGGAATTATGTATGCAGCTTTGTTATCTGGAGTACACAAACCCTATTGTTTTTTCCGTGTAGACTGGGGTCCATTTTTTTATTGGGGGACCCAATGCTTCGACCCCTCATATGGGATAAGCTCATACTTGAGTGTGATCCCCATGATGGGTACAAGAGCCCGATTGTTAAGGATTAGGTCCGAGGTCACCTGCGGTCAACATGGGTCAAAGTCTGAAAATCTTGTTGATAGCATAAGTCATAATGCTTGGGCTCCAGCGGGCAATTACGAGAACAATATTGAGCTGTGGGTTTCCCTTGGAATGAAACTCATGATCCCAATTGTTGAGGCCATCAGGAGTCAAGCCGC
>JAUOBX010333035.1:0-10992 GCA_032360705.1 Eupentacta quinquesemita
ATTGCGACGAAAAGTGGTGTGCTTCGACAACTCCCAACCATACACCCACACACAAAATTTGAGCATCGGGGCTTCTATGGTTCATGAGATACAGCAGTGCACATACAGACAGACGGACAGACGGACACACGGACAGACAGACGGACAGACAGACAGGCACACAACATAGTGATCACTAAGTCTCTCCTTGAACAAAGTTCAGGCGAGACAAAAATGGGGTCAAGTGGGAACATTGGTCCAAATATTCCTGAATACCCCCAAGGTTTGGCTGTCAGACCATCATTATGACCAAACACAGCACTGTGCCCCGAAATTTGTAGGAGGAGAAAGATTTAAAGTACCAAGTGTAACATTCATAAAATGGGCCAAAACTTCCTGAACACTCCAAAGGTATGGCTGTTAGACCATCATTACGACCAAATGGCAGCACTGTGCAACAAAATTTATAGGAGATACAAGATTTTTTGGTAGGGCCCATGGGCCCAAACTGGGCCTTCATCCCTAAATACCTAAACCCCCCAATGAAGCCCTACCTAAAAAAGATTACATGTAACTTAAAAGGAAATCTACTGGAGCTTGTGGGAGAAAGAGCATTTCAAGTACCATTGTGCAAAATTTCATAAAATGGGCACTTGGGTAAAAATTCCTGAACACCCCAAAGGTACGGCTTTTGGACCATCATTATGACTGAACATCAGCACTGTGCATTAAAATTTGTAGAAGGAGAAGCATTTGGCATGATTCCAAATTATGTGCCTCAGGGCCAACCCTGGGCCTCGGGCCGAAAATTCCTGAACACCCCTGATGGCCCATGACTTGGTCATCATTGTCAACAAGTTTCATAGTTATCCATCAAAGGTTGTGAGAGGAGAAGCAATTGGAATCAATTGTGGACAGATGAATAGATAGATAGATTGACATGCATGATCACAATAGCTCACCTAGCCACATGGCTAGGGTGAGCTGAAAAGACTGATCACACAACCAGGCGAGACACCAAAGGACTCTGAGACTCGGTCCGAGTCCTTCACTATTTTTTACATGCTAATCATACTCAAATGACAAGAAGAACATGGGAATCGACTTGAATAAATTTCCATTTCACCTTTAGCATTCAAGTAACATTGAAAAAACTCACCAAAACCAGATTGAATCAGATTGATACAATATAGCATAGGGTGTGTGATACACGTGTTTATAGTACACTAGTAGGATTGGTGCAGTTTTACTTCTTATCTGGCTAGGTGATGAAGATAATTTATTCTGTAATAAGATACTTGCCTCTTCTCCACATCCCATCCCAAGATGATGAATAAAGTAGCAGAACCTCTTGGCCTACATGTGTTTTCTAGAGACAGAGCTTTCCACATGGACTGATCACTCACATGATCATCCTGAAAACTTGTTTCACAACATGTTAGTAGTTTGAAGATACTTTTTAGCATAGAACATTTCTGAGTACCGTAGTGATGTAGACGTGTGGTTGAAAAATAGCTAATCAAATTTGCATAAGGACTCGAGGACTGGGACTCGGACACTGTGACTCGGAAGCTAAGGACTCAGGGATGTCAATGACTCAGGGATGTCAAGGACTCGAATTAAGAGGACTCCACTACAGCACTGGCTCTGACCTGACCCAGAACATTTACTCATCATGGGGAGCACTCGTCCAAGTGGGGTTGGGATGTTGGATTATCATATTTTGGTCGAATTGTTCAAAATATCAATTTTGTTCACCAAAACGAACACCGGTCTAGCTGAATGAACCCCCCCCCCCCCCAAAAAAAAATAAAAAAAAATAAGGGGTTTGCATACTGCCGATGACAAAACTACATATTGAATTATGTATCGCAGTGATATAATTATAACCTTTGTTCATTCAGGCAAGTCACTAGACTTGTGTAGCTAAAAGAAGAATGATATTTTTAGAGGAGTTTCCCCACATTGTTCCACAGACTGTATGTGCATGTGCCTTCATTATAAGGTACCTTTGATCATTTTCAGACACAATATAATTTTTCTCAAATCAGGGAGGAGCACCTTTGAACAGACTTTATGGCCTGTTATCACTGCAATTCACAGGACCTAATTGTGTGCAGAGCAATATAAATCCTACCAGTATATATACCTCCAAACAGAGTCTTCCTTCATTGGTTTATTATATAGAGTCTACTCAGGCCATGCCACCCATTTCATTGTATTTATGACTTCATTGCAGGCATCAATTCTTGCACTCAATATTGACGAAGAGTGACCCAAAGACTAGGGAGGGAGAGGGTAAGGAAGAGGGGTAGGGAGGTTACAGGTCATATTACTCATTCAAATTAGGAATGGAAGTAATAATAATATTTAATGGTATCAATTAATGATTGCTCTCCTGGAGCACTGCATGGAGAGGCTCAATTTGCTCTACTCGACCAAATTTCGTGAAGAACATATTTGCCATTTTGCTCTCCTAAGCCTCCCAGGAAAGCATTTCGAACTTCCGAATATATGGAGAATGTATGGAGGGCAATCTCCATTCTGTACACATGTTTGTACAATGATCCTCCCATACGGGAGCACACATATACCACTCGAGGGGTTTATGGCGAGCTGGAACACCAGAATCATTCACATACGCACAGGTTCAACGTCCATGATCATGGGATCTTCTTCTTCTTCCAGTTTTGATCCGTTTGTGTCCCCAATCAGGAAGGTGGCCGGATTCGCCTTACTCCATCAGCAACAGCTTTCACACCCTCTCGCCATCTTAGTGGATTTGAGGCATCCTCTTTCCTCAATCCAACCTTCCCCGTCGCCTCCTCCACCTGCCTCTTCCATGTCGTCTTTGGCCGTCCTCGCTTCCTCGCTTCAGTCACTATACCACCTCAACACATGACCATACCATCTCACACCATTTGCCTTAGCCAACGGATCCCTCCAGACTGAGCATCTCCCTCAGATCCTCAACCCTCTTCTTGTCTGTGAATTTAACGCCGCACATCGCTCTCACCTTGCTCTCTCTGTCCTTCTCAAGATTGTCATCTCCCTTTCTCTCAAGCACCATGTCTCACTCACATACAGCCTTGCAGGTGTCACGCAGCTCTGATAAACTTTTCCTTCTACCTTCAAGGGGGACCTTCTCCTGCGCAGCCGCTCTCCACACTCAACTTCACCCATCCAAATATTGCTCTAGCTGTCACAGCAGCCTCACATCAGCCATTCTCAATTACCTTGTCCCTTAAATAACAAAACTCTTTGACTGTTTCCACCTCCTCGCATATCTCCTTGGCTGGCTCCACTACCTCTCCAATTTGGCTTTGGCATCTTCTACAGATGAAATCTCTTGCCAGTGCTTCAGTCACCCTCTTTACTTTTGTACATCTACCATGAACACAACTTTTACACAAAACTGAGTTTTTCATAAACTCTCTTCCCACATACACCACATGGGTCTACCTTACTCACTGACATTTCTTTTCTGTCCCACTCACCAACACCTCCCCAAGGTTCACCTTCAGTCCCTTTCTTTCGAACGACTCCTTCCACTCCCCAAACTTCTCCCTCAAGCCCTCCATCCACTGGCTCATCAGGACTAGGTCATCAGCATACAGCATTCACTCATCAGACTCTCTCTCGCATCCTCCGTAACATTGTCGACTATGGATGCAAACAGCAGTGGTGACAGTACAGATCCTTGGTGTTCCAATCTTCACCTCAGAACCCTCTGAGAGCTCTGAACCAACCCTGACTCTCGTCTTCACGTCCCCATAAAAGCTCATCACTGCTGCCACCAATACCTCTTGTAAACCCCTCTTTCTCATGGCCCACTCCATCTTCGAGGAACCCTATCAAAGGCCTTCTCCAAGTCGACAAAGCACATGTATAGCTTCTTCTCCTCATCTCGATATTCCTCTTGCCACCTCCTCAAGATGAATACGGCATCTATTGTTCCTTTCCCTGGCATGAAGCCAAGTTGCATCTCATCCACTTCCACCAAATTCCGGATTCTCTTCAGCACCCTCTCCACAATCTTCATTGCATGCTCCGGTAACTTCACTCCTCTATACGCCCCCCAGCTTCTCACATCCCCTTCACCTTCAGCTTCTCACAATCCCCTTTCTCTTATGAATCGGAACCAAAACACTCAGCTTCCCGTCATCTGGCATTCCTCTTCCATCCAGCACATCCTGACACAGCTCCATCATTACAGTAATACACATCTCCACACTGACTTCAGATAGGCCAGCTGCCTTCCCCGTTTCCATATCCTGCATGGCCTTAACAACACCCAGGAGGTGTTTTGAAATTAAAATATGATATAAAGTCATTGATTTCAGGAAGAACTCAAATGTGATACAAGCCAATCGAGTTACTAGCGTTATAGCATACGCTGCAACGCTTTCACGATGGTCGCATGGTACACAGCCCTGGTGCATTGGAACAGTACTGAGGAATGGTGCGGACCCGCCTACAGCTGTTCGTGTTTTGTAGGATGAGCACAATAAAAGTGACCAATGAAATGTTTGCCATGAGTGATACAAGGATGCTAATCCGATCTCCGATTATAATTTATTAGTATAAGTTCTTTGTATAACCATGAAACCCAGACCTTTCCAACCTGGCCCCGGGTATAAATGCTAGCTGTTTTGAGCCTCAAGTTTTTGTACACAATGGCAGTATGACTCAGTCGATCAAAGGTTCCATCTCAGAGAACACACATACTCCCTAATGGTGATTGAATCCAGATGTCTTGTATAGAGCTAGTTGAGTGAATGATCGATATACAGTAACCTTGCAGATGCACCACAGAGGAATTGCCATATTGGACTCACTGCATCATAAATGTTACACAGAATAGCAATTAGTTGGGATTCCATGTGTCATTCAAACTGGAGATTCAGTTCTATAGTGGTACATCGGAAAGTGGCATTGAGTCCATCCCTGTATTATATAACAAGAATGCAACGATGCATAGTGATTCCTTACCTTGCTGCCAAAAAAATTCCAACACAGTTACAATCACCTCGGACCAGACAAAGAATCAGCAGGGATCATGTAGTTCATATGGCCAATCTACAGACCAAGTATGCAGTTTCTGCACCTTTTCGATCACTAGTTATCTTGCTGACAAGGTTTTTAGACTTCAACCTCTTTTTAATGCGGATGATCTTGCAACTGACCCAACAAACAACGAGGATCATGCCATGTGGCCAACCTACATACCAAGTATGAGGTCTTTGCACCTTTTCATTCACTAGTTATCGTGTTTACAAAGTTTTCTGACTTTGACCTCTGTTGACCCCAGATGTCCTTGGACCAAACTCTTAAACAATAGGGACAATGTACTCCATATGGCCAACCTACATACCAAGAATGAAGTCTCTGCACTATTTCATTCATTAGTTACCGTGTTTACAAGGTTCCTTGACTTTGACCTTTGTTGACCCAATATGACCTTGGACCAAACCCCACAACTATAGGGATCATGTACTTCATGTGACCAACCTACATACCACGTATGGAGTCTCTGTACCTTTTCATTCACTAGTTATCGTGTTTACAAGGTTTTTCTAATTTGACCTCTGTTGACCCCACATGACCTTGGACCCAGCCCCAAAACGACCTTGACCTTTGTTGACCCAAGATAACCTTGGACTAGACCCAAAGATGAAAGGGACCATGTACTCCATATGGCCAACCTACATACCAAGTATGAAGTCCCTGCACCTTTTTGTTCACTAGTTATCATGTTAACAAGGGGCGTAACACACGCCTGCGCCATAGCATAGATCCCTTCTGCCTCCGGCAAGGAATGAAAAAATAAAAAAATAATGATGATATTAGAATCGTACTTATATAGCACAATTTACAACAAGGCTCATTGCACATCAGAAAGCAGACAATATATTATAGAGTTAGTAGATGATACATTCTTTGACATACCTTGAAGTGGAATATAAAGAGTCCAAAGAGTAAGCTGTAGAGGTCTGCTGTGAGAATGGAGAGATTGACAGCAGCCGCACTGCTCCACTTGATCACCAGTGGAAACAACGAGTACAGCAGGAACATGAACACTCCAAAGCCAACAAGAAGGAATGCAGACTCTACATTCCAGCTGAATGTTGTCAGCTCATCTCGCTCTAGGATTAACCTTCAAAAGGGGAAATTTCATTGTGTTGTCAATTTTCTTGGTTTCATTTGGGTTTTGAAGGTGATATCATAATTGTAATGCTTCACTACATTCTGGTGGCCTAGCCTATCACTGACTTAGTTGGTGGTTGATATCTACTCACTCACTCACTCTTGCTGCAGAGACAGCACCGGACATTCCACCACTTTATCAGATGAACATAAGTGAAACCATCTGCATCTAGCCATTTCCTTCCCAAGTTAACATAATTTGTTCAGCTGGGAGCACATTCCAATTTAATCCACCAATAGTAGGACAAGGATTTACAAGAGTACATTTCTACAGCTCCTCTTGATGCAACTAAGAAATGATGACAGAAAATGATACAAATTGAAACCCTGTTTCCGTACGATATACCTCTGCAAAGTTGACCTTCGGTCCATTACGCTGATGAACTACTGTAGGAGCTAGAGCATCTAATCATGTATGGGATACTATAGTATATCAAAAATAATTTTGCATGCATTTTGTTTTTTTAGGTGTGTTAAATTCCCGAACATCTCAGGAAAATGTGTATCTGCTATACAAAATATGGGAGTCACCACTGGCACCAACCAACCTCAAATTCTGCTCGAGTACCCTCTCGCATACATTTGTGCAATGTAGAGTTCTGCGATTTGATTAGCGACTTTATCAATTTGAGCAGCGATACTAATTTTGCAATCTGACGACTGTGCTAAAGAGCGGCTAATATGGTGAGTGTCGCTTTACTGCCAGGGTAAATACAGTACACAGTACCAATCATTTCATCCAAAGACAGACAGGGGCATGGCCTGATCTTGAGTCTGCTACTCACAACTGTATGCCCGAGATGAAAGTTCCAAATAGGCCGACCATCCCGAGGAACTCCACCCTCGTATAGAACCGTACAGCGTACTCCTCCGCTACATTGGAGAAGCCGTAGAGACTGGCACCAAGCAGACAGAGCATGTCACCCAGTAGCTTGTTAGAAGGTTCTGAAGAATGAAATGTGCAAGTGGGAATACGTATGGCGATAACACAGATAATAGTCAGGTATTTGGAGTATGCTGTATAGTGTTTAGGTGGAAACTTGTTTTTGTCTCGCCTGAACTTTGTTCAAGGAGAGACTTAAGCCACGGTCACACTGCAACGGTATCGTATAGTGATTCGATTGGTTCGAATTGCTACTCCTCCTACAACCTTTGATGTATAACTACGAAGCTTGGTGACAGTGATGACCAAGTCATGGGCCATCAGGGGTGTTCAGGAATTTTGGGCCCGAGGGCCGGCGAGGGCCCAGGGGCCCATCATGTGGAATCACATGACATTGTTAGGAATCAACGTTATTATTTATTGAGTGAGATTTTACTCAACGGGTTGACATTGCCGAGTTAATTTACAAGGAACTCAGAGAAATGAGTCAATCTACTCGCATCTTATTTTGTGTGTGTGTCTTTTAATTCTTGACGAGGTCGGAGGAATTCTTGTAGTCATGACAGTATGTGTGTGTGACGCTTGGCTTGTGTTGACACCATACCTCACCGAGATGGATCAATATTGAATTTGGTATGTGTGTTCCCCATGATGTATACATGACCCACGTTGTTTT
The DNA here is from genome assembly GCA_032360705.1 of Eupentacta quinquesemita. Taxonomy (NCBI): domain Eukaryota; kingdom Metazoa; phylum Echinodermata; class Holothuroidea; order Dendrochirotida; family Sclerodactylidae; genus Eupentacta; species Eupentacta quinquesemita. The sequence continues at coordinate 7,746 of JAUOBX010333035.1, forward strand.
GGAGTCAGGTCAGAGGACGAAGTCCGAATCTTGTTAATACGATAAGTACAATATTCGGGGAAGATTTGAGAAAAGTCAAACATCAATATTTTAGCCTGTATTGTTTGGGGTCAGATGTCATCCGGAATCAACAGAGGTCAAAGTCATGAAAGGTCCAGAATGCTAGGTCCGAGTAGGCAAGTACAATGATATATAAAGAACGATTTGTATTTGTACCCTTAAAACCGAGTGAGGAATTTTTCGTAAAAGACAAGCAAAAATGAAAGTTTACTGAAGAACAAATTAAGTACATGATCCCTATTGTTCAGGTCAATGCAGTCAAGGAATCACTAAGCCTCCTGGATCCATGTTTTCCAGAACGTTTGTGTAGGTCATATTGTGATGCAATCGGTATCACAACATTTGAGGGTGTGATCGTCCCACTAGTTCATATAGCCCGGCATCGATGTTCCAATTCTGCTGAGTACTCGCAAGGGAGGATCAATAAAACCCAGTCCGCCGCCCGCACTCAGCCGCCCCTGCGACGATATGGAAACGTTGTCTCATTTGTCTGTATGTCATTGCATGACATCGCTTTTCCTTGAGTATACAGGGTGGCGGACCCCCCTTTTTCAGGTTTTCCAATTATATTCTTGAGTTTGGTTTATATTTCGTCACTGGGGTACCGGATTTTATATCCTCAAACATAGGCCTATAAGTATAGGCCTACTCACTTTCGTATACAAGATGAACATATTTCTTGTTTCCACGTCGGACTGTTTTTTTCTATGAAGAGATGTATATCGGTTTTTCCTAATGGGATTCCCCCCAGATTTGTCGAGTTTGTGCGGAATGCAAAGCTCATAGCACTCTCTCTTCTTCACACGTCAAACAATTGTATTGGGGCAGGCGGTAACAGGTTTGCAATTTTGTCAGCTTTCAAGTGATATACAATTTAGTGAGACTGGTAACACCGTTTCATCGGACTGTGTGTTTGTGTGACAAATATCCAGGGTTTTGAACCCATTGAAATGACGTTATCCGTGAATGACTTTGAATGAACGCAGACTATCGCGCTGTGTGTGGCGAAGGTTGAGATGAAAAAAAAACAGCGGGAATATTTCCATATAAAAACAGATTAACACGATTGCAGATGTCTGCTGGTACACCGTTCTGAATGCTGGTCGTGTGACTCGTTGTTTGGTTTGATGTATCCATTTTCGCGGGAGTGGAAGTCTTCCCACTGCATGTTACCCTGTAGTCTTGTTCAGTCAGCTAGTCACCTTTGATGTCAGGAATTTGGAACATCAACAACTCCTGAAACTATATTTGATTAGCGATCATAGTGGATATTAGACATGTTTGTTCAACCACCTGATGAAACAACAACACATGACCCTAACGCATGGGTATAAGTACCGGTTGAATTGATATCCTGTTTCTTCTTGATTCAATGTCCGGAACATCGATGATTATTCGGAGCGATGCCAGCCGTTCTGTATTTATGAAAATTAGATATATTTCCGCATCACGGATTTGCTCGGACTTATACAGTATGCCAAAATGCATTATGCAGGTAAGCCATAAAATTGTAGGCCTATAGGTGATAATGTCTCTGATAAATTCAGTAGTCCCATTCATGTGCAGCACTGTGCTGAATGATGTATGTATCTATTATACAATCATGACCCATGCACTCACTATACGTACTAGGCTCCTGCTCCTGTCGACCATGTGCAGGATTGTTACCAACGAGTGACCATGTTACCAACGAGTCACTCATGCGAATGATAGACGGAAGATGGCTCTTCACTCATGGAACTATCGTTCAGAGGAAGATGAACTGGTTCAGCCACAGTGCCCGTCGACAGGGTCTTCTGTGGGACCTCCTGTCAAGTGCCGTTCCGGGCACAGTGAGAGGACGGGAGCGCCCTCGGATGACCTGGTATGATAACATCAGATCCTCAACCGTGCTCACCATGGAGGAAGCAAAACACCATGCGCTTTCCCGGAATCGTCTGCAGATACTTGCTCACCAACCAGGTCCACCTCGTCGGTCATCTCGCATCACTTTGAGACAGTTAGAAATAAAACAGTGAACAATTACAATAAGAATATCGGGAGGAAGATGAAAATGCAAATTCCAGAACCAGCAAATGAAAGGAAGAATCCTAAAAGCCCAAACAGATGTATTGGAAATATGAAACATGAAACAGGCTAAAAAGGTAGTAAAATGCCTACTATTATTATCGATAATCAATCAAATAATCAATAATGATCATAGATCAATAATGGAGAGGTGCTCACAAGATCAGGGTCCACTCGTCAACCGACGACTTCAGTGATGGAGAGGAAGATGCAATTCTTCGAGCACCTCATAAGAAGGTGGGTGGGCTTCCGGAGGCGGCTTCTTGCCGGTCAGATGAAGGGGAGGAGAGGACGGGTAGGCCTCGCAACGACTGGGCGGGGGACAACACAAGCTAGTGTCGGAGGGAGTATGGAGAGTGTGTACGGCTATTCCAACACAGAGGTAGATAGAGGTCCACGACAGACCACCTGCTACGAGTAGATTACACCGACAGGTAGGTATGCCAGAGCAAAAGATAACAGAGCATAGTTGTTCTGCCTTTCAATTCAGATAATCCTCTGACTATTATTGGAAGTATCAATGTGCACTACCTTCATTACACACTGACTGACTGACTGACTGACTGACTGACTAACTAACTGACTAACTAACTGACTAACTATATGACTAACTAACTGACTGACTGGCTGACTGATAAATAACTGGATAATCAGCTGGATATCTAACTAGAAATACAACTGGATAACTAACTAGAAATACAACTGAATAACTAACTAGATAACTAACTGGTGAACTGCTCATCATATAATGAACTTAGAATGAATTAATTTTTACATCAACAATTTTAGTCCCCATCCGCCACGTTCGATCTATATTATTTTTACCAACTTCATTTTTCGGCATATTTTATTCAAATTTGACCTCCGCTGATGACGGTATAAACGGCTGACCTAAACTTTATCACCTATAGCAGACGGGGTCTGAGCAAATAAAGATGATTGCCTCCCTAATCATCTAGGTGACTGAACAGCACCTAAGCTGTACAGTGGATTATAGGCTGCTGACCTCTTGACACACCTATCAATGACAGGGATTACTCACGGACTGTTCATAAATATTAACGTGTCTCCAAAAGTTGTACATCTGACTATTCCCGTCAGTCATTTAGGTAGGCTAATG
>JAUOBX010333146.1:0-33648 GCA_032360705.1 Eupentacta quinquesemita
AGACTTATAGTAGGCCTACTCAGTCTATCGGTTGTTTTCCTAGTTATTCGTGACTATTTAGTTTATTCCTTTCGTATAATTCAATGCATGCATCACTAGAAATCAATCTGTAATTAAACAACTGGTCATCATAATCTATAATGATACTATGAGAAGTAAAAGGTTATTATAGACAATGGGTTCCCTCTCCGCACGCCGTTCTCTGTGGTAATGTCTGCGCCGATTGAGGATCGTTAATAGGTAGCGTACATACACACTCTCCCAAACCCCGTACAGTGCGACCAGGTCCGCTGCCGGGTCAGCAGATTATACCAAGATATTGAATGCGCCCTCGGCCTGTCAATCATGATAATTCAGGTGTTCTTTTGGCGGTGTATTCATTCCGTTGTATCATGCCGGTGTATCATACCGCTGTCAGTATACGACGGTCCTTTGTTTGTAGTGGATTCAGTCCCGATCAGTGAAATGAAAGTCGATGTTATTTAGTAGTGGCCTAGTTGGTGTGAAAAATACTCCCTAGTGAATTTACGAATTGAATAAATCCTTTAATTAGCAAATAATTTCATTGTAACTTTGTAAGTATATCGAGTGGGCATATATCAATACTATTTTTATTTATAGCAGTTCTCTGATTAGTAATATATTTGTTTCCTATTATAGTGGGAGTAGTAGGCCCCAATATGATAGCCCGTTGCCCCCCCCCCCCCCGTATTGTTCCCGCCTATGATATAGCTCCATTGACTCCTCGTTCCCCCTATACCCTTGTGTATGTCGTCCCTCGTTCCCCCTGATGTCGCCCCTTGTTCCCCGTTCCCTCTCGTGTCCCCGCACTCTCTCTTGTTGCACCTCCATTTGTTCCCGCCTGACGTTGCCTCCGTGCTCCCCCATTCCCCCTTGTATCCTCCCGTGTTCCCCCTGATATCGCCCCTCGTTCCCCGTACCCGCGTGTGTCCCCTCACTGACACTTGTTGTCCCTGTTGTTCCCGCCTTCTGTTCTCGTATTCGGGATATGTCCCCTTTATGTTCCCCTAGACATAACAATGTTGCCGCTTGGTGAGTGTTGGTTCCCGCTATCTGTGAGCGAATGATGTCGACGTGAAGTGAGTGCCCGTTCCACCCTTGTATGAAAAATATGTCCCCTCCTCCCCTCGAGGCCCCTTGTTTCAAAACATGTCCCCTACTACGCTCATCTCATTTTCCAAATATGTTTGAGTTTTCGAACGTGCATATACCTGCACAGGTATATGGTATATATTATTAGTATATATTATAAAATAAGTATTATACTTAGTATGTTAGGTATGATAGTAGATACGTGGCCTTCTATTTCGTGGAGGTAGAAATACGGAGGGAAAACGGAAATATTGAAAACTATATGGATCCCATGGAGTTGCTCTTAGCTAAATAACAGCGTGGCGTGTGACTGGGAGAGTTGGGCGCACTGAAAAGGTACAGAACAGACAAAAGTAGGCTACAATGGTGTTTAGGTAGCAATGTCTAAAACTTCATAAAGTCTTATTGAATTGTTCAATTTTCGGGAATCTAGTTGTAAGCTATCTAGCGCTGCTCGGTGAGTGTGTATGTAAGGAATCGACCAAGAGAAGGAGCGTTTGAGAAATAGTCATGAGTTATCATTGGTCGTTTCGATATTGCACTCTCTAGGGTCGAATGATATTAAGAACGGTATGCCTCAGACTCATATTTCATTATATATTATCCGATTTTAACACATGCTTCTTAGTAACAAATCTTATGTTCATAGTCTGTTCATTCCATTACATTTCATTAGGCCGATCTCATTACCGATTTTAACGCGTGCATTTTAGTAACAGGCCTAATCAAAGTCACGGAAGTGATCAATCATACAGTCGTCATGATGATTGAGATATTCGGGCAATAGTGATCATATATGTTTAAAGAGTGGTTATTGCTCGTGAGGCGGGAGGTGCGCAGGCTCGCAACATATTCGAACAGTCGTTACTGTTTGGGGTTCCGGTATAGGGTGGAACTGCGTCTGTGTTCCGTCTACTCAATGAAGGACGATGAGTCGAACTTGACACTGGATGACAGTGAATCATTCGAATAGGCCTATGTTTGAGACGGGTGATAAACACTGCGCTGGGAACTGGGACGCGTGCGTGTCACGTAAGTGAAAACGTCATGTTAATGAGGGTTGGGTAGTTTAGGCGAGCAGATCATTGGTCGGAGTGTATTGACGGCGGGTGGCCTTGGCGCACGCAACACGTAGTTTTAGGCTTAATAATAGCCTGCTCGTCTATTTGGAATAACTGCTCTTTTACTCGGAGCAACTGCTCCTCTACTCGGAGCAACTGCTCATTTATTTGGAGCAACTGCTCTTTCACTCGGATCACCTGCTCCTTCACTTGGAGCAACTGCTCCTTTACTCGGAGCAACTGCTCCTTTATTCGGAGCAACTGCTCTTTTATTCGGAGCAATTGCTCTTTTACTCGGAGCAACTGCTCTCTTATTGGGAGTGATGCTCTTTTATTAGGAGCAACTGCCATTCTATTCGGAGCAACTGTTCACCTATTCGGAGCAACTGCTCACTTATCTGGACACATGCTCTTCCACTCGGAGCAAGTGCTTCCTTTGCTCGGAGCAACTGCTCACTTATTCGGAGCAATTGTTCATTTACTCGGAGCAACTGCTCTCTAGCTCAGAGCACATAGTTATTTCACTCATTCGACTGGAGCGACTCAGGCTTATCCGAGCGAAGCAATTGTTTAATTTTGCTCTGATCAACTGTTTACGTAGAAGCAAATGCTCACTCGCTCAGAAGAATGATTTCTCGATTTGCATTATTCACATGGAGCAACTTGTTATTTTGCTGTCATAATACAGGGTTATTTGTTAGGTTTTTTTTTCCTTGTCACCATGCTGAGTTCCGCCTGTACTTATTCGTGCTTGTTATAGTAATTTCCTCCGTTATTTCTATAAAGTTGTTTGTGATGATGCCCTACGATTATCCGTCATATTGGATCAGTAGGATGTCTTCCCAGACCAACTACAGTAGTATATTGTAGGGAGATATCCTATAGTACGTTTTATCCACAGGTCTACTTCCTCCGAATGATATAGAATATAGGTAAAAGTAAAATAAGATTTTGCTGATCGTAAGTTTAACTGCTCAGGTGGAACCATAGCTGGGTGTAACCAATCAATATATAAACTGACCCTATGCGGTGACGCCACATCAGGGAGATTTGGGGCAGTATCATAGAACAAGGGGAATATATCGCGCTATGGGCCTACATGTCCTTATATATTTTTGTCCCTAGGCCAAGTCTAATTAGTATCGTCATAATTTTAAGCCAAACAAATACTAGAACAGTCTAGATGGTCAACCAATCTCAGAGCTGGATTTGCCCTCGCTGTGGGTGTTATATTGAATGAAAGCTAAGAATTGCTGCTGTCAAATCATTTATCTTGAGACCACCGAGTAAGAAGCATCACCTGCTCCGCTACAATAAATACTCCCCTTTATGGGGCTATTTTAGAATCACATCAGCATCATTGAAAAAACAACAAACGTATAGCATTGAAAGTATAATATTACCCGAGAGTGTTCCATATTCCGGAGTAGATAATCATTTTGTATAAACGTTTTGTTGTCGCAACAGAACTTTGCCTCAATCATATGGAACAAACTAAGACCTCAGTATTTCCAGTAACTTTCCTTGATACAATATGGACTAGAAAAAAGCTCCTATCAAAGTCTGTTTCGTATAGTTCTCGAGTTCGTTTGCACCAGAAAATGATGGCAACCTGCTCCACCCGGCTGCTCATCTACACATGTTATCCACTAGGGCATGCGAGAGGCTTGGACGCGAGTATTGGATCATAAGAAAACGATCGCACACGATTACCGGTTATCACAATATTTGTATTACTTTGAGAACTTTGTGAACAAATTATACATTATAACCTATTTACCATATCTATAATTTTACTATGCTTTTCTCCTTCACAGATGTTTCCGTGTGACGTATGCGGTAAACGGTTCACCGCTCGTCGTGATTACAACCGGCACTTCGCTCGTCACAGCGATGTGAACCGAGCAGCGCTAGATAGCTTACAACTAGATGACGTATGCGGGAACTTGTTCGCCCGTCGTGACAGTTATATTCGTCATCTTCGCAGTCAGCATGCAGAGGATGGTATCGTACAGAGCGGGCACGGGTTACCCGACGAACCAACTTCTAAACGGCAGCGGGTTTCTGATGATGTGCGCGACATGTATACCATCAATCAGAAGAGACAGGTCTATATGCCAAAATTCAAAACAAAGGGACAGGTATACACGCTGAAGTTTAATGACGATCTGGATATCTTCGATCGCTCTTCGGTTCTGGTGACGTTGCAGCGTGTCTTCCAGAGCATCATCGACGCTGTGACGGATGGTGCCGAGGCTCGGGATCTCATCCGTTTGGTGGAAGTGCATCCTGAATTGGACTACCCAATAACGTTGCCATTTACCCCCAAAGAAGCACCTGACAGCGGACCGTTTCCTATCTGAAGTTGAACGAGTGTTGCAGTCATACGAGCAGTTCACGATAGACGGAACACTCGAGATTCAGATCACTCATGTAGCAATGCCTCACGGTGGCAAAATTCCGAGGAAGAAGTACATAGATTTGGAGAAGTTTCTCAAGGAAACGAAGTGCATAATTCGGATCACCAATAAAGACGACTTATGTTGCGCCAGGGCTATAGTCACTGCCAAAGCTAAGATAAAGAAAAATGAAAAATGGGAGGCCATTCGTAAGGGATGTAGGCTGCAACAAACATTGGCGGAGAGGCTACATCATGAAGCTAGAGTGCCGTTCCAAAAATGCGGAATCTCCGAAATCAAGGAGTTTCAACGGGTGCTCCCAAATTTCCAAATAGTCGTCGCGTCGAAAGACTACGCAAATTCAATCATATACAAGGGTCCCTCCGCTAGTAAGCAAATATACCTCTATCACCACGACGGGCATTACGATGTCATTACAAGTATGCCGTCATTTCTCAATAGAAGTTACTTCTGTATGGAATGTTTGAAAGGTTACAACGACAAATTCCTGCATCGTTGTGAAAACACATGCAAGCTCTGTTTCAATGACAAATGTGTTGAGGAGGACTGGGTGTATTGTAGCGATTGTAACAGATCGTTCAAAAGTAGTAATTGCTATCGGAACCATCTCAAACAGACCGCATCTCAATCTGTCTTTTAAAGTGATTACCGATGCCGTAACTGTAGTCAGTTCATCAGCGTGAAGCAACATAGGAGTAAACCACATGTCTGTGGAGAAAAATACTGTACGGTATGCAAGGACTATGTGCAGCAAGAACACATGTGTTTTATACAACCCGTTAAGCAGACTAGTGAGAGAGGCAATGCCCCAAGTCAGTGCGATGAAGATGAGGCCGTGGAAATGGACTGTAGTGAGAATGATAACGAGGATAATGGCAATACTTACATCTTCTTTGATTTTGAATGTATTCAAGAGTCGGGAGTCCATCAGCCTAACTTGTGCGTTGCGCAGAAAGTTTGCACCGAGTGTCAATCTGATAATGAGGCAACCTCATGCATGCGTTGTGGAGAACGTGAACACGTTTTCCAAGGTACCAACACTCGCGAAGAATTCTGTAAGTGGTTGTTCACGGAAGAGAATGCTGGAGCAATAGTGTTGTGCCACAATTTCAAAGGTTACGATTCGTATTTTGTCCTTCGTTATCTGTATGAAAACGCTGTATTACCAGAGGTCATTTTCAATGGCGCGAAAGTAATGAGTATCACGGTGGCCGCAACAGACACGAAGTTCATTGATTCCTTCAACTTCCTGCCAATGGCTCTTGCCAAACTACCCAATGCCTTTGTAATTAAGGAACTGTCAAAGGGATATTTCCCCCACTTCTATAATACTGTTGCCAATCAAGATGCAGTGCGGCCGCATTCACCTGCCATGCACTACTACAACCCTGATAGGATGCAACAGACAGAAAGGAAGAAATTCATACAATGGTATAATGCGCACGTAAATGATAATTACTCCGAGAGATATGGGATCCTACCTTCAGGTGTTTCTAGTTCCACCAAATCTCTTCTATCTATCTTGCAAAGAGCCTTGGCGAAATCATCAAGAGATGGAGCCGTGGACTTCTAGTTCCATTTTGATAGCATTCGATAGCATTTTTCTTTAACGTCCCCATCGTGATTTGCGTCGATTGTATCGAGTTCCGAATCCGTTACATTGAGTTGTCGACCAAGTTCTAGCCAGTGGTTTGGTAATTCCGCTGATAAATCCTGTATAAAAAGTGCAGATATAAATAGACTCATGGAAGTATAACTGACGCTAGAAACTATGGTTTAAGGGTCATCGATATATGCTTTCGAGTGATGATGTATCGGCGAGTATTAACAATATCAGTTACCTAGTAAGTAAATGAAATTGCTGATCAAAGAAGAAATAACAAAGCTACATACCATAATCTCAGATCGGACCAGACATTCTGGACGTATGCTGTCAACAAGATTCTCAGACTTTGACCTCTGTCTACCTCAGATGACCTCTGACCTGACACCAAAACAATGAGGATCAAGTAATCCTCATGGGGAATACACATACCAAGTACTACGAGCTTGATCCAGCGAAGTGGGTTGAGTAACTTGAGTTATCATCTTAACAAGCCAAGCGTCACATACACATACACACCCACACACCCACACACACACACACACACATATATACTGTCATGACTGCATCGATTCCGTCGACTTCGTCTAGGAATTAAAAAAAATGTATCGAATGTGAGGTTGTCCAATTCAGAAAAGTTCATTTATTGCACGGTTGTGTCAGCTTTGCCGATTGAGTTGCCATTGCTTAGCGTTTTAATTCGCCTTTCCTGTATTCTCATGTACGCTACACGCTATCCAACGGAGGTAGCCCACTTCACTTGGGTAGTACCAAGGTACTATTGTAACGAAGCCAAATACTACCGTACGGTTCACTCGTGTTCGTTTGGCAGCCCACTAGTCGGGTTAGCTCGGGTGTTGAGGTACTGGTATGACCGATGTGTTCAGCTTTGTTATGTGTTCCGTAGTAGCTCTCACAGTCAGCAGCAACAAATTCGCATTTAAGATATTCAGGGCAGGTGAAATTGGTTTTGGTATAGTTACAAACCGCTGATGACCTTGTAATCACTGCAGAGCTGTGTCGCCACGAGGCGCGGAGGCGCAAACAGGTGCTGGTTGAGCTTGTTTTCATTGATTCGTATGCATTTTCTTCCACGTCCTATCGTAAAAATGGCTGTCCTCTCAACAAATCTTGGTCGTATTCGATTACTTGACGATGAAATCCTGATTCTCGAATATACCATCGCCGACAGCAGCATCAAGCAAGAATGCAACAATGGTGGGTGCAGGTATCCATGCCTAGTGCTCAGAACTCGAACACTGATGTTTCTTATTTCAGAACGCCTCTGCTAGAATGTTCTGCACTGGTGTTCAGATGTTGAATACCTATGTTCAGAATTGGAATGGTGCAGGCCCGTGGCTAAGGAGGCCTAGGCATTTGCTATACCATCGACTCTGTGGAACCTATATCTCTTCAGATACTCACTGCCCCCGTGATCTTGTATCCAAGTATGATGGGCATGTGATGGTGTCCAGGATTTGAACACTCGACATGATAGGCATTCAACTACGTGAGTCTTCAAAGAGAGATAAAGTGGTCAATGCTCAAACGTCCCCTCATAGTGCATACGACTGCACAGTGGAACTACTGAAATCGCTGTTTAAACAGTACATACGGCAATACAACAGCAATTCAACAAGGGGGCACACATATGTAATAACTGGAGCTCTCACACACGGAACTCTTTAATAACTGAGAGCATTGCCTGATGTCATATGGAAGCTCCGAGTCAACTGTCGAATCAGGGGATTTCAGTTGAAAATCTGTGAGGATTACTGGCAATAAGAAGCACCATATAGCCTAGCATTGTGAAATACATGACAGAGGCCTAGAGTTGACCAACAACAGAGAAATAAACATGTTTTGTGAGATTCAATTGTATTAATTTGCCAATGTGCTTTCTTCAGATACATCTTTGCCTCTTCAATACTGCAATTCCTCAATCGCCCCCCCCCCCCCCCCCATTGAAACCTTCAGCTCAATTTATATTGAATCGAAATTATTAATTGGAATTGTGTCATGTAATTTACTGAGCACACCCTTTTTACCTCAAGGACCGAGTCATTAGGAACATCTGGAGGATGGGGATGGGGGAGGTGGGCGTGGTGGGTTATCCTAACATTGAATTGCAAGTAGTCCATGTGATAGCTTATATGAAATTCTGAGAAGGCTTCTTTAGAATACAGGTTAGTGCGCAGGTTTTGTTGAGAGGGGGGTCGTTTTTGGCATCTGAACGCTATATGATCATCTAAGCGTAGCGCCACCACAGGTTGGCTCGGAGCAAACAAATACAATTTTGGGTTCCACAAAGCCAGATGGCCTGGAAACAGCACTACCCGAGTGTTTTCAGCTGCATGTTCCCAGTCTTGGAGCGATATTGTAATGTCTGTAACTCTAAGAATAATGAGAAAAGTTCACCCACGAATAACTATATTGGACCCTCATGGGCTTTCATATATCGTACATTACAAGTTGAGGTGATTCAAGAATTACTATGCATCATTTTCCATGTAGTTTGCAACCAAATACCTTCTTCATCTCAAGTTAGCATGGGCATAGGCAAACAGGGCTCTTTTAAGTTAGATCGCGAGATAATGATATTCTCCGGAAGAATGGATGTTTAGGCCCTCCCAGAGAGAGCAAGCATATATGTGAGGTGATTGTTTACACATTTCTAGTAAGAATTAATGTTACAGCCATCGATTCCAATGTCAGTTCCTGATTTCCAACCAGAAAACCAGGAGGCATAAAGAGATTCATTGTGGATTAGGGGAAGCATTCATATTCTTGATAACAATAATAATTGTATGGGAGAGCGTGCTCAATTTCAGTTTATTTGGTCATGGTCAATCTACGTACTGCTTTAATGAGGCAGTGTTGACTCTGCTTGATTATACAAGCCAAAATTAACAAATGTACGAATATTCTCAAATTTTTCGACCAAAATAGACCCACACACCAAATTTTAGCTGGACTATCAAAAAGATCCCACTGTCCCCATTTTGGACCAAAAATTAGCCCTCAACGATACAAAATTGAACAACGTCCCTCCATCTACCATTCCCAACCAACACACAACATTGCAGCTTGATAAGTTCAATCAGGCTGTACTTTGCTTGATTAGAAGGATTTCATCCAAATTCCACAATTTCCCCGTATTAACCAATAATGAACCCTCATCGGTACAACAATGAATAGCCTTCCTTGACGCATCTTCTGGAACACACACGTCAAATTTCAGCTTGATCGGTCCATTCAGGCTAGACTAAGCTTGATTACCAGGTTTTCATCAAAACTTAACAATTTCTCCATTCATGACCAAAAATGACCCCAATCGGGACAAAAATAAATAGCATTCCTGAACACATCGTCAGTAACCCACACACCAAATGTCAGCTTGATCGGTCAAGTTAGGCTGGACTTAGATTGATTACAAGCTAGGCGTCACACCCATCCATATATCAATCCATCCATCCATCCATCCATCCATCCATACATACATACATACATACATACATACATACATACATACATACATACATACATACATACGCCATGACTGCAAAGATTCATTGGGTTTCACCACAATGAATAAAAAAAAAGAGCTGAGGGAATTGAGGGAGATTTTCTCTCAATATTTGATGTGTTTTCTCTCACAACTCGTTTTCGTCTACAACCTGTTTTTCTTCATCCTGGCTCGACCTTCCCCTATCCCCTTCTACTTTTCTTTCCACTGTCCTCTGAACTAAGCTATCTTAACATCGATCCCAGTGAATGTACTTGGAGAGTTGCCTCTATCTCAGTTGTGCCAGCAGACATTCATCTTCGGTCACCCCGAATCTCTCACGACTCCATGGGTCGATCTTTCTATCTTCCCAGCAGACCTGCAGCATGCTACGCCAGACCCCCAACTCGAATGACTGGGAGTAAGGACATCAATTGACAAAAATGGTAGTGTTGATATTGATTTATTTAATTTATTCAACTAGTATTCACCATTCAGATTACGTTCTTACCCTCAATGATTTTGACAATAATTATAATTACAGCCCCTCGCCTAGGATATATAGACGGTACATAGATGTTTGTGCATACAGGCTGCATTGTCTTCTAAATAACGTTTCAACTCCAATATTCATGTGTTCCGATATTCTGATTTGTGCAATTATAGCTGCTCCTCCACCCCCTGAGGAAAGGCTAAAACAATCATCACTCCTAACTCTGACACGAGCATAGAAGGACGTTACAGCTATTGTCCGATCAGCTCTAATCTTGTATGTAATCAAACTAATTGGAAATCTACCTATAACAAATCATTTCAGTTAACAACAACAACCAATCATGCGTAGTGATTCCTTGCCTTGCCTTATTACCACAACAGAAAGATCCAACACAATTACAATGACCTTGGACCAACCTACAATAGGGATCATATACTCCAACGTACATAGGAAGTTTCTGCACCATGTCTTTCACTAGTTATCAGGATCACAAGGTTTTCAGACCATGTCCCTGTTGACTCCTGTTGACTAACCTACATACCAAGTATGAAGTTTCTGCACCTTTCCATTCACTAGTTATCGTGGTAACAAAGTTTTCAGACTTTGACCTCTGTTGACCCCAGGTAACCTTGGACCAAAGCCCAGAACAAGAGGGATCATGTACTCAATCTGGCCAGCCTACATCCCATATAAGATATCTGCACCTCTCGTTCACTAGTTTTCGTTTTTACATGGTTTTTAAACTTTGATTGATGTTGACCCCATGTGACCCCATGTGACCCTGAGGATAGCCCGATGCAGCTACAGCAAGGTTATACAAGTTATTTTAACATTTAGCAGCAACATTCAACACAAACTTCTAGAACTGGGTCTTCCAGTCATTTTCAGTTGCCGTCTAACTCATACTAGCATGTGTTTCCACCGGTTAACTATATATGTTGTTCATGATGATAGGCAAGGGATTTTTTAGATAATTTTCAGGCATGACAGTATGTATATGATAGAATATAGAATGAGTTATCTGTCTGCCTTAGTCTCTTCAAACAGCTGCAACTTAGTTACCCACTGCGGTGGAACACCTATAGTTTCCTGCAGCAGTAAAATTCCCATAATCTCCTATGACAGGGAACTGCTCATAGTGTCCCGTGGCTGCAGGTACACTGGCAATACCATAACATCCCTTCCGGCGATATTCACCAAAGAATCACCAAAGCCTCGTTTCAATCCATCCTTGGTTTGCAGTTCCAGCCCACATGTGAAATGTCATAGTTACCCATTTCGCAGTCGCTGCCATCGAATCCGGGGAGGCAGGAGCAGTTGTAGCCGTTGATGCCATCCAGGCAGAATCCCCCGTTCTGGCAAGAGTTGCTAGCACACTCATCAATATCTGTCGGTGGAAAATATGAAGACCCGCTATGTACAATAATGGTGGAGTACAACAAAGCCAGGCGAGAGATATCAATGGCGGTACTTCGTCCCGATAATCTGACCAGCAATTGGGATGAATCAAACTCACAACCTTAGTCAGTCCTCTCTAGTGATATTACTAGCTATTTAGTGGTATGATACAGCCAGGATGGGAGAGGGCAATCATGATATAGCACCTTGTCATGATAATCTGACCAGTAATTTGCCATCCAGGCAAAATCCAACGTTCTGGCAAGGGTTGCTAGCACACTCATCAATGTCTGTGGGTGGAAAATATGGAGATCCACTAGATTCAACTCCAACATTGAATATAAATAAATGTATGTGCAATAATGGTGGAGTACACTGGAACCAGAATCAGGGAGGGAAATGAAGGTATATAGCACCTTGTCCTGATGATCTCACCAGCTAGGAGGATTTGAACTCACAACCTCAGTCTGTCCTCGTTATAGCTATGGCTAGCTATCTACTGGAATGATGAAGCCAGGGTTGGCGAGGGGAACCAGGATAAAACACCTCGCCCTGATAATCTGACCAGCGATTAGGAGGATTCGAACTCACAACAGGAGCTCTACCAGATCAGACCTTGTTCCGAGCTGCGACTTGCCGTTCAATGCTTTGAGAGAGCCATTCATATCATATACACGTTACCTGAGTTCGCTTCATTCCTCGACAAGAGTGCCAATGGCACAGAAGATCACCGGTCCTTTGTAATAATGTAATGCGCGTGAGTGGGGAGGTGTTCCTTTCATATGACCTTCAGAAAATACTATCCAGATCGGAATTGACGCCTAGATGACCTTTGACCTGAAATACCTTGAAACCATAATCTCTCGATGATACTGACCAAATTTCGTGATCATCTGATTCGAGCTGTAGGAGAAGAACCATTCTGCAAATAAGATAACTGGAATTGAACCAAGAAAATAATAACCTCAAATTCTTGAACACCCCATATGCACTATTGGTCAATGTTAACTTAGTACTGACCAACTCTTATGATCATTGAGTTCAATCTGTGGAAGCAAAAGTAATTCTCTCATATGGTCCTGAGAATGACCCATTTTGGCCACTAAGGACCTTTCACTTTGAATATCTGCATGTACCCAATAACAATGGCATATTTTCAGGATCATCTGATTCTCCAAGAGAAGAAGAATTTACACAAGATTGCAACGATGAATGCATAGTGAATCTTTGCCTCATTTGTATAACTTTTGCAACACAAGAAAGATGTCTAACATTTAATTGAACAACAGTTACAGCCTTTTACCCATTAATTGCAGGTGTCAGGGTCGGCAAATGAGAAGATGAAACAATGAGAACTCCTCTCTTCTATTATACCCTCTCATGAAAACTTCGGCTATTGGCGTAGGTATTCACTAGTGACCATACTCACATTTTGAAGTGCATCTAATTAGCAGTTTTGCTAGTAACGGCACGCTAACCGGGTAACTTTGCGCAATCTGTTTGACTGTGCTAATTAGATGCACTGAAGAAGATAGAACTTTAGCAGCTTGGTTTTTTATTTTTATCTGTCCTGAAGCTACATGGGGTATTCATGCCAATTAGCGACTCACTCGCCACATAATATGTATGTATTATTCACATTCGTGGTTCGCTAGTCATGACCTGAATATATGGCAACGAAACAACAGATTATTGGAACTATAAGGGACCATGTACCAAATATAACTGACTCACTACCTGATAGAGTATGAAGTCTCTGCACCTTCACAAATATGTCCTACGATAGCTGTCAACAACTCTGTCACGTTTGACAGCTAGAAAATCAATGCAGTATTTGCCTCTTTCAACTAATTCAATCATTAAATTATCATTGCATCCCTCTCTATGGACGCATTGATTATGACTCCTTCTATTGACTGGGTGACCACGAGCCCCAAGACGATTACTGGACAGTAGTGTTAAGTGGTATTAGACTTCAGGGGGAATAACTGGGTGTTTGCTGGTGAGAGTGACAACATTGACTGACTGACAGCAGTTGAACAGGAACAGACAAATTGACAAATTGGCAAATCCATGGCTCAAATTAGCTTGTGGGGGCCTGGGCGGAGGAAGGGGGGACCTTGGACCTCAAAATACCTTGACACACTATATGAAGAATCGGTACCCGATAATCATGACCAACTTTTATGATCATCAGATTCGAGCTCTAGGAGGAAAAGCATGTGGCAGGTTTTCACAAATGGCCCCACATGTTCTACAAATCAACCTTGGACCTCAAGTTAATGGACACTCTATTTACAACATCGGTACCCGATAATAATGACCGAATATTTTGATCACCAGATTTGAACTCTAGAAGGAGAAGTATTTGAAAGATTTTCACAAATGGGCCTAAATAGCCTACCATAGGACATTGGACCGTGGATCCCTGAACACCCTATGAGTAACATCAGTGCCCGATAATAATGACCAACTATCAGGATCACCAGATTAGATTTGAACTCTAGGAGAAGAAGTAATTTGCAGATTTTCATGGAATGGCCCAAATGACTCAGTAAATGACCTTTTTTGTCAAAACCCTAGATGGCCTATCACTTGGGCATCATCATTATCCATACAAGAGGGCAGAAGGAGTAGCAATTCGATTCAATTATGGACAGATCAGTAGATAGACCGGCATGATCACAATAGCTCACTTAGCTATTTGGCTAGAGGTGAGCTAAATAGATCATCCTGTTTCCAACTCTGAAAACTGATCCCTAAGGTATGTAACTGACAGAACTGCCCACATGTAGTATCCCCTCTACAATGGAGCGAGTCGATTGTGCAAAATTTCACTTTCCTCCTCATTTTCATTGTTTTTCGTATATTTATATTATGAAATCAATATATATTCGTCATTATATTATATTCCTATATATTAAGGTTATACGCCCGTATATGGATTATAAAGTTCTATATGATAGATAGCTTATAACAATCCACTGATTGAAAAGGTCATGCATAACCCATATATTGGAACTATGATATGTATATATCACGTGACTTGTGATAGTCGCGGTGTAGACTGATCATCCATGTAGGTTATAGACTAGATAGACACTAGATATAGACACGTTACTATACTGCCAAGAACTCAACTAAAGTGATCAGGGCAGGCACAGTGTTACAAAATAGTGTTATGTCGACAAATAGCCTACCACACGCTCCACGTGTCGTGGGTAAATGACCACAATCTTGCTGCGGCAGCTGTACACTAAAAAACATAATATATTTGAACGCTTGACACCTCACGGGGACGTAATCACAATCCTGTCACAGCTTATGCTGGTAGTGTACTAACACCTACTGTTATGCAATGACAGTGGGGGATACACCTTTTGAATCATATTATACCCGGGTCGGGGATATAATCACATTCCTGATACATCTTAGGCTTTTCACAGATTGGCGGGCAAATCTGCAGTCGTTACTTACTTTCTCCACATTGTGTGCCTGTGTAGCCGGGGGAACACAGGCAGAAGAATCCGATACTGACAGCAACATCGAAGCAGCTTCCATTGTTGGAGCAAGGGCCACTTTCACAGGCAGTGATGACTGCCAACGAAAAGAGACAAAATGATCAATTCGGAGACAGGAGGATAGGAAATGTGGAAGGAAAAAAGGGGATATTCAAACAGAGAAACAATCAAGAAGACATACGATATCGAGCCATACCCAGGCAGAGATGACTGCCAACACAACCAGGAAGTCAAGAGTCTTAGTGATTTCTTGACTACATTGACTTCTGATGGCCTCAACAATGGGGTACATGGTTTTCATTCGATGGAAAGCCCACGGCACAATAGTGTTCTTGTAATTGCCTGCTAGAGCCCAAGCATTATAACTTATGCTATCAACATGATTTTCATACTTTGCCTCCTGTTGACCGAAAATGGAAAAAATAGCCGGGGATCATGTACCTATCATGGGATCACACATGCCAAGTATGAGCTTGTTCCATCTGATTGGGGTCGACTGTCGAGTCATCGTGTTCCCCCCCCCCCAAATGACCCCCGGTCTACATAAACAATGGGGGTTCATGTACCCCCCGTAACAAAGTTGCAACCAAATTTCAACCTGGTCAGACCGAGCCTCCTGGACCTATGCTGTTAACAAGGTTTTCAGAGTTGTGGCCTCTAAGTTTTGACTCGCCCCAGAAACAATAGGAAGCATGTACTCATTGAGGAGAACCCACATACCGGTACCAAGTATCAGCTTGATCCATCCAAGTGGGTCGATATATCGTGTTGACAAGCTGAAATTGACAAAATGTCGATTTCACAACAATATTATATATTTCCCCAAGATCGACACCAAATATAATAGGGTTCATGTAACAAAATTGCATACCGGTACGACATTTCTACCTGGTCGAACCAAGCATCCTAGACTTATGCTGTAATGAGATTTCCGGAGTTGTGACCTCAGATGACCCTTGACCAGACCCCGAAACAATAGGAATCATGTACTCATTATGGGGAACATATGTAGTATGAACTTGATCCATTCAAGTGGGTTTGAGTTGTCATGTTAACAAGCCAACATCGGCAGAAAAATCCATTTTTCACAATTTCCTCTCAAGATGACCCTCGATCTACACTAATTAAACAATAGCGTCCTTGTACTCCCCATAACGAGGCTGCACACCGAATTTCAACATGGTCAGAACAAGCCGAGCATCCTGGACTTGTCATGCTTACAAGGATCTCAGACTTCGACCTCTATAGTGACTGCGAATGACCTCTGACCTGACCCGAAAACAAAAGGGACCATGTTCTCATCATGGGGAACACACATACCCAAGAACTGTATGAGCTGGATCCATCCAAGGGGTTGAGTGATCATGTTAACAAGCTGAAATTGTCCAAAATATAGGTTTTTCTACAATTTCAAATGTTTTCCTTAGATGACGCCCGTTCTACACGATGGCGCTGTCCTCAACTGCCGCACCTGTTCGATCGCTTTGATTTTCATCCATTTTTCTGCCGTTTTACAATTTTAACATTATTTGTTTATCTTACCATGGACTTTCACTGACGTTTGTGATCATTTGTTCACCATTTGCTATGTTACCCATTCGTGTATTTTTGGGTTTTGTCACTGTTCACGTTCGTATACTATCCTTGATTTTGCACGTACTTTCCATTCTGTCCTATTCACGCCTACTCACAACGAGTACCTGTTCCACGATTTGTCTTCGAACATACACACGCGACACCCTTGTTGCCGCAGAGCGGGGTGCAATCTACTCTATTGTTCCCCCCGCCTTTCACACCCGAAAAATGGCAAGAACCGAAATCGTTAAATATAGCGAGGACAATCAAGCGCGGGCGTCGAGATGGACCACGGTTAAGGCGTAGTATCCACCCAAGGGTACCAAACCGATTGGAATGCGGATCATTATCTGGAATCGGAGATACTGTTATTCGTCCGAGAGCTGAAACCCTGATACGGGTCAAGAAAAAACCCCGAGTACCCCCCTCCCCCCAAGTTTGCTGTTTGGAATGGCCAGTCCATTCGAGGAGGTGGAAAATCCTCAGCAATCATTGACTTGTGACTCACGTCAGTTGGACATTTTGGCGATAACTGAGACCTGGCTAATTGGTGACGAAAGGAATGAATGTATTCTCTCCGATTTAAAAACCGCCCTACCAGACTATGTTATTCATCCTATCCCTCGTGAGAAACGTGGTGGCAGCATTACGATACTCCTGCGGAATGGCTTCAACACTTTTTTCAATCCGATTTTTCCCGCGAAATCGTTCGAGAATATGGACATTACACTTTCCTCCAGCTCGTCATAAGTGAGGATTTTCATTATATACAGACTGCCCCCTTCTAGGGTCAACAAACTCTCTACCAATATTTTCATGGACGAGATTTCTGTTCTTGTCGAAACGATTTCCGGGCTGTCCATTCCAGTGATGATTACTGGTGACTCTAATGTTCATATCGATGTGCAGGAAGATCGCGATGCTCGTGATTTACGTGATCTGTTGGATTCAGCGTCACTCAACCAGTTGGTAAATACACACCGCCGCGGTCATACTTTAGACCTAGTGATTACGCGAAGCTCAGATGACATTGTCTCTGACGTCGAAGACGACACCAGCCTCCCGTCTGACCATGATGCCGTCGTATACAAGCTTGCTGTTTTCCGCCTACCAGTTACACGAGGCGATCGCCAAAAAGTGTCTCGCCTTGTTGCGATATCAGTGTTTTTTCCATGAGTCCTTACGTTGAAAACTCGGAAGTATAACTCAATTTGTTTCTACTGATTCAGTATATAGTGTATACCTCATAATCTGTAATGGAAGCCCCTCCTCTAATGACCGTCCCCTTTTTTTGCGTTACATTGCTTAATGGAGATACTTTTGTTATATAACTGAACCATATCCCGTTGTGGTAATGCCGCATTGATGCCGATCTGATACGCGTAGTAGTTTTGCTTTCTTAGTGCTTGGTTGATTCGATTCTACACATTGTCTGCGAACTAATTACAGTTCCTTTGTGCATTTTTCTTATGTCTTGACTCATTGTGAATCAGCTCATATAGAATCCTATTTCAGGCAGATTATGAATGATTGAAGACTGGAGCCAGATACTTTGAAGGCGTTATTCCTCCCATCTATTTGATTACAGTGATTGTTGAACCTGTATTTCAGAGGTAACTGCTAGATGTCGGTACCACCAATATGCAAAATCTGCATGGTGACCGCATGTCTTGCCAAACCTAATCACCTCTGTAGCCAGATCTACGGTCTAGTCTCAACTAATCGCACGTTTCGCACAAAGTTGAGTATAAATGCCGCCACCGGGCAACACCCATAACGTATTCTGTGATGTCATGTGCCACTGGGATAGAGAAGTATGTGTCGATAGGTCTAAGCACCAGCAGACGATGTCTGTGCAAATTCCACGACTAACATACGTTGAAATAATATCAACAACACCAATCGAAACAAATACAACTGAAATTGTGTGTACGAAAACAATGCAGTATCAGTGACAGCGTGAAGGGGCTAACTTAGGGGAGGTGTAGTCCAGTTCGAGTTACAACAAAGTGTCA
Source organism: Eupentacta quinquesemita (assembly GCA_032360705.1). NCBI lineage: Eukaryota > Metazoa > Echinodermata > Holothuroidea > Dendrochirotida > Sclerodactylidae > Eupentacta > Eupentacta quinquesemita. Next base: position 18,708 of record JAUOBX010333146.1, read on the forward strand.
TAAGCAGCTTCTTCACAGTTTTGAGGAATTTCGATAAGGCTGACAAGTATGATTATCTCGTATGAGGCTCCCCTATGACAATTTCCGTCCGGATAGATCAGCAAGAAACTGGATATTCACTCCTATATATAATATTCATTCGATATTTATTGTTTGCTTGCAATTTTGTGGTCGAGGGAACGCAAAATAAACGAAACGCCCAAAAAGCATCATCATTTCAAGAACGCCCGTGCAGCATCTGTGCGTCGACTACATCATTCAGTGGCCATTGTGACCAAGCCTTATCGGACTCATCGTTTTCCCTAGAGTAACCAACACTTCAAATCTTATATGTGGCAGATGCGGCTCAAACGGGGATATCAACAGGACTCGCCCACTATTGTGTTAGACTGATAGTCCGAAATAGAATTACGGTAGAATGCCTAGAGAAGGATTAGGACTGAATATTCAGAATCTGTAATGCGGGAAAACAGTTTGATTGACAAAATGCGTTTCAAACTCCGAGATCCGCGATGTATCGTACAAAGGAACAGCCCTAAATAAAGTAACGATTCTGTTTCGACCAATATGTTTATGAATGCCGCAATGGAGATTGTCTGAAACTCAAGTTATGTCGTCTAATGACCGAGTGCCAGTGGTGAACATGTAGTGTGTATAGTGGGTGTTCGAAGGGTTCAATGTTCTCAATTTCCGTATTATTGTCAATGATCTATGATACAATGTCCCCGGTCTTCCGAGGTTAGATGTTCCACATTTTCGTGTTATTTGAATGATCCCCAGCAACACTGAGACCCGTGACCATTGAGCGCTAGAAACATCGAATTCGTGGAACGTTGAACTCTGGAAACATTGAACTCTGGGAACATTGACATTGCTCTTTCAGCTCATATACCAGATAATAGGGATCTAGCCTACTGCAGAAAACCCTAATCAGGTGTCGCAGACATCCAGTGGGAGAGTAAATTGTTAATAACCAACCGTCATAGTCAACGTCATCGTCAACAATGGTCACTGTCGTCATTGGTATTGTGACATTGACACCCGGAATACCTTGACAGGAAACTCCCCTCAATTCTACTGCGAACGTTTCGTTATCTTCAACAACAGTGTTATCAACAATGTTGACATCGAGGGCGGGTCTACCGCCAACCGTCGTAGCGAATGTGAAGTAGTCCTCGTAGGGTGAAGCAGTAATCGGATAGCTGGATAAATCTACGGCGAATGAAAAAGTAGATAATAGAGCAGTATGCGATGGGTATACATCATACTATATTATTGGTAGTGCTGGCTCCGGGGATTCGTTGATGGTATCCGTTGCCGGAGGAAGTTTTCCTAGTAGAAAGAAGCTGTAATTAAGTAGCTGGGTGCATATACAGCAATTCGAAAACTGTTCACACAATACATCGGTCTTGTTGATGGTTATATCTCGTCCATCCCCATCCTTGCAATTTTCACCTCGACGGCCTCCGTCGTTCATCATCATCCGTCGTTAGTGAACGCAAAGTAGACATGGTAGATTGGAGTGGTAGCTAAATAAATATGCGGCAATCGAGGAAACGAAGCAGACAGTTAACAAGATCCGATGACCACGATATCGTCCCACCGACATCGTTGACTGCTCTTCCACCGCAATACCACCACCTGTTGTGTCAAATGACAAAGACATACAATAAGTCAGCATGCAATGAACGATTAATACATTGTTAATAGCAATATTGACATTGAGTGCTCGTTTATCCTCATCTGCTGTTACGAACTGAAGCAGTCATGGTGGATAGAAGTAGTAATCTGGTTGGTGAAATAAATCCACGGTAATCGAGAAAACAAGGCAGACGGTAAAACGACATGCGATAATCACTTATTCTAACACTTCCTAACGACAGTGGTGACTGCTTGTGTACCGGAACACCACAACACGTGCAGCATGCGTTGAACACATTATGCATAGTTATCGGCAATGATGACATTGAAAGCGTGTTTATTGCCATCTGGCAGAGTAAAGATGTAAACATGCACTGACAGGTAGCTGGTCAAATATACGGCCAATAATGGAGCAGAATAAAGACAGCATGTTCTGAACATATAATGTTGTTATTGGTGACGTTGACATTGAGGGCTCGTGTACCGCAATCCGTGGTATAGCAAACGTGAAACCGTCATGGTGGATAGACGTAGTAAATCTACAGAGAATCGGGGAAACGTACCGGTATCGGTGAGGACTGAGGAAACAAATGAAGAAAATATATTTTAACTGACAATATTGACTACTACTACTCGTCTTGTCAGAAGTCTGGGTGGGAGAGTGTTATTATTTATCATTAATACGTGCACATGTCACAAGCACTTATGCCCTACCTGCGGTCGAGTTGGAACCTGGCGGGTAGAATATTACGTGCCAGGAGGAGGCTATGCTCCCCTTTGTGAGGTGAAATTTTAGGTGAAAATATTCAATGGAAATTCCTTGCCCTAATTTGCATGTATTCTGAAACAATAACCACTGCTGAGCTCTGCTCACTATTATCAAGAGTACTCACTATCTGACAATGAAGGTTATTGAAAGTTCTCCCAATCTGACAAAGTGGGTTGATTGAAGAAAATCAACCTAGGTATGTTCTGATAAACAAAATACCATGACAATAATCCTCATGCACATTTGAGAAGAGTTATTGTGTGTCAAATGAGATGAGTTCATACAGAAGTGAATGGAGTTAAAAAGAAGTGGAGTTCACTCCGCAGTTCACTCATTGCTCTAGTAGAATAACATGAATGTAACAATAATGAGTGTGAAAAGGACATCGATCGTTTCTCTCTGTATTGCAAATTTATGCTCGAACATATTAGGCTTACCCAAGCAGTCTTTGATGCACTTATATGTAACGTTCTGCACGTTCCTGTGTACTGCAAAGCTTCCAACCACCCGCTGTTCTTCCAAACTATCTCAGTTGCTTGAAATATATTCAGCGGTGACTTCATGCTAACTGCGCGCATTGTCTGCCCGTAGGCCCCTCCCTAACATTCCTGGGCGGATCTTGATATTACCCTGTAAGATGGCACTTTCATCACGAGCATTTTTACTGTTCTCGAGGCTGCAGTCATATAGAATTCAATACTTCAACTCACCGAATGAGCAATTGATCGGATTGACCTGATCAGAGCATTCTACGGCAATCCGCAGCATCTGGGCATCCCCTTCCAAAATCGTAATGTTAGGTCCAGGCAACCAACAACTCGCACCTGCAATTGAATAAGTTATCATGGTTTATTTATTAATAAAAAAATTGATCAATATATGAATTAATAGGATATTTCAACTGCGAGTGGGTATATTGATAACATATCCGAATTTATATAGTGGAGAATACCATAGATTCTAAGCCCTGGGAAAACAACAAACAAAATAAAAACAGTAATACAAATGACACACAAAACCTAATTGAATAAGTGACACTTCACACGGAATTTGAATGACGTCAATGCTGAAGAACAACGTACATGGAGAGAAAGCTGGTCCCACACCGAACGTTATGTCGTCATACGATGGAATGTGAACACGTGCTTCTGGGTGTAGTACAAGCTAAATTGAGTAACAAAGAGGAATATCGTCCGGAATGTACAACTCATTCAGTTGGTACATTAGAGAATTCTGTCCCATGGAGACCGGACAAATCACGTTGCCGATTTGGGCATCGATTTGCCGATTTTCTGACGTCACAAAACCGCAAGCGCTTCGCTGACCTCGCTCCGGGGGAGTCGGGTCACAGTCTGTGTATTATTAGCTGGCTTCACATCTTGAAACCCTGTTGGATATTTCTACTGAACCTGATCCGATCGGTCCATTTAACAATTCGTTTTGATGTCAATTGATCCATAGATTTCAATTCCAGCAAAATACGATCAGAGAATAATACAGTTGAATGCTAGAAATGTATCATTCCACATCGCCAATAGGATCGAGGTAACCACAGGAATGTGAAACTCGATCGTAAAATCGGTCACCGAAGGACAGGCGAGTTTGTCCAGTCTACATGGTGCACAATTCTGTCATGAGCTAACTGAACGATATTCACCACGATCAGAAAGTCAGAAGGTTCAGTGATACCTTAACCAACAGGGTCCATGACCACTAGTCGATACCAATTGTTTTCTCTACTCCACATAAGGAAGCTACACTGTCCTCGCTGGTATTTCGGCAGCACTATTATTATTATTTGCTAATACTTTTATAGCGCTATTTCCATAAAATTCATCAAGAGAGCTTTACGACTGAACCTTGATAATTGACAAGCCCTAAATAAAATAGAGTTTACACGACTGAACAACAGAAAACATGGATGGGTAACGGAACAATTACAGTTTTACACTTTGGCTGCGCAGTCCGTGATTACAAGTCAACTACACACAGCGCATCGATCAGCGTGATCAGACGATGGCCCTATTCAAATACCTGCTGGAAGACGCCACCGACAGCGTGACGTCACCAACTGTCACCAGTCACTGTGAACGATTTGAACATGCTTCGAGCCACCGCGTGAGTTAGTGTCTTACCTTGTACATTGTACCTTGTAGATTCCACCTGAAAAAAACTCCACTCGGGATATAACTGGAGGGCTTCACTATAGGCTAAGTCTTGACGAGAGCATATGATTAACGGAGCTGGTGTATAGACTGACTGCTGCGAGTGTTGCCAATTGCAATCATGCGGTTTCTAAAGACATTTGAATGGGTAGCACTAATAATGATTTCCAGAAGGGCGTTCCACCCTTCGACAGATTCAATGAAAAATGATCGGCGATACTGGGTTGACGTGAGATGTGAGACTGCGTATTGTTGTGAGTTTATGCGTCTAGTTCTACTGTTTTGGGCTTTATTGTAGGTTTGGTTCAATGTCAATTTCTCCCTGGACAATTTTGTAGAATGTCGTCTCTCTTCAACTGATTCCAAGTTCAGGCGGGTCAACATATCGGTTACTGATGATTCCGGGGCGTGATCGCCTGTCACATATCTAGCTGCACGTCGTTGTACTCTTGATAATAGAATACTGATGTTGGTCTTCGTAACGGGGTTCCATGCAGAGGAAGCATACTATGTGGCGGAACGATAGTTGTATAAGGTTTGCTTCCACCTTTCTCGAGCAGTGGTTGAAATTCCCCTGGATGAAGTTCAGGGCTTTGGTTGCTTTAGACGCTGCTAAGTTGGTCCGGCTGTCCCATGTCAGGTTGTTTTGAAGAATGACTCCTAGATATTTATCTTCTTTCCCTCTTTTAGAGCTTCTCCAAGCATTGAGTAATCTGTGTTTCCAGAACGGCGTTTTCTGGAGTTCCTCATGGCCTTACACTTAGGGACATTAAACTTAATTTCCCAGACATCAGACCATTGGACGTGGTCATTGATTTCAGTTTGGAATCCCAATTCATCTCCGTGTTTGTAGACAGGCCTATACACTATACAGTCATCACCTAAATATTTTAATGCTGATTCCCGGGCTAATACAGTTGGCAATTTCGTTAATATGAAGGGGGAAAAGATGAGGGCCAAGAACGGTGCCCTGTTGCAAACCACTTAGTACTGGGTTCTACGGTGATAACTTCCCGTTGACAATAACACGTTGCAGCTTATCTGTTAGAAATAATTGTATCCAATTGAAGGTTATATCTCGGATTCCATGGGAGTCAAATTTCAGTAAGAGATGACGAGGTAAAACGACCTCAAAAGCTTCGATGTAGTCTAGGACAGCTATAGGTCGGTCGTTATGTTACTATCGTGATGCCGCCTCGACAGATCATAGAATGTACTAAAAAATTGGGTTTCGCAGGAACGACCTTTCCTGAAGCATGTTGGGTATCAGAGAGAACGTCCCGTGGGTTCAGATGTTTCATCATGTGTCTGTCGATGATGTGTTCCAGCAATTTCCAGCAAAAAACACATGTTATCGAAATGGGTATATCGTAACCAGAGTTTGATTTATTACCCTTCTTGGAGATAGGGCTGATGTTAGCCTTTCTTCAGTTCTCTGGGAGATCACTGTTATCTAGGATTTGCAGGAAAATGAATCGAAGCACTGGAGAGAGTCCTGCAGCTGCAGTCTCCAGGTCTAAGTTGGGTGGTTCATCAGGACCTGGTGCTTTGTCAGGTTTGAAGGTCTTTGGTAGCTTTTCAACGCATTCTGTGGAGATTTCTATTTCAGGCATGTCAGGCAGTGTTGTAGTCAAGGCCGCACCTTTCGGAGCCGAGGCCGAGGCCACCCCTCCGAGGCCGAGACCGAGTCACTTATTATATCAAAGAAAAAATATCAAAGCATGATTTCACCAAGTCCCATATGGTATCATTGCTGAAGCCCTGGATCCGTACTCCATGCCCACAGGCGTTGAGGCAGTGGGGATAAGTTTGAGATACCTTGCCCTTGCTTGTAAAGCAAAATAGATAGAGTGAACCTAGGGATGAATACTTAACATGCATATTCCAGTTCATTCGAATGATAAGCCCTTCCCACAAGTTTCACCTACTAGTGTTCAGAATCGAAAACATAGTTCAAGGAAAAAAGTGATAAGTAATAATCTCAAAAAAGTAAAATAACATTATCTAATCGGCCTTGCGAAGGACATCACTGATCACTGTGAGTATATACTCACAGAGAGTAATAAACAGCGGTAGACGCCGGTAGTACATCTACGACTACATTTGCCTATACACATAGCCTACCATACAAATCACGCACTCATTACAGGAAGCATATTTATATTCACATGTCTGATGGGACTATTATGGTGCTGAGTGTTTAGATGGCGACGGCTAGATGACGTTGCTGCATGACTACTGCCCCTATTTGACAGGCTCCTTGCGAACATTTCAAACCATGCGAGTCATTTCAAGCTAGGCCATCAGAGGTCAAACTTGCAATCAATGAATCATGCAATTTTTTTAGGATCTGAATGAAACTTGTTGAATGTGGGCTAAATATAAGTCCTGAATAACCTGACAGCATGGAGGTCATTCCAGCGTCAGTTGCATCAGTCCCATTTTACGTCACGTAACATGATATTGTACATAATAACAGGACTTGGAGGACTTGAGGTCTGCAATATCGGTATACCGTGTGTGGATGACTGATTGACTGTAGGAATTTCAAAACTGCATGCGCTGCACTGTACCTTTGAATTCACAGCTAATCTGCTCTCTTTGATCGATGTTGTCTTCAATATTGAAAATTATTCTAGGCAATCTAGGCATGACACTTTTCATGTTTTTGTAATCTCTTTGCAATAATTGGAGTTGATGACTTTAAAAAAATTGCCCGGCCTCAGACCGGCTTGGCTAAATTTCCGAGGCCGGGAGCTCCGAGGTCAAGGCCGAGGCCGGACCCTCCGAGGCCAAGGCTGAGGCCGAGGCCACCACAATCCGGCCTTGAGGCCAGCCTCGAGGCCGGGGCCGGCCTCGAGTCCTCCCACACTGGAAAGTATACTTTGTAGCCCCAATATAAACTGTGGCGCTGAAGTCAAAAGTGAACTTTGGCGACAGAAAGTCAACTTAGGAGACGAAGAGTATACTTTGGTGACCGAATTCAAACTTTGGTGACGGATTCAAAAGTGTACTTTGGCGAAGAAAGAAAAGTCAACTTAGGCGACTAAAAGTTCACTTTTAGCTTTGTTGCCATAGTTGACATTTGGTTGTTAAAGTGTACTTTTCGTCTCCAAAGTTCACTTTTAGCTTCATTGCCAGAGTGGCATTACTGTCCTTCCCAAATGAAGTCCCGCACACCACTAATCACCAGTGTCCGAGAGGTCTGGCGAGGCAATCCCACATATTTGCGGTTTCTTCGAGGCACTGAGCTGTTGACTCAGACAGCACAAATATGAGAATATCATCATCGCACTTCTCGGAGAATTCCTATTTTTCTCATTAGAACGGTCTATTTCATTGCAAAAAATACTATTTAGAGTCTACGGAAGTCGACGAGTTCATTTATGAGGCTGAATCGCCTGTTCGGGCTATGGGTTGACAGTTTTGTGGGTTCAAACTTCGCTCCAATACCCGGAAACCACAGAGGTCACAACCACTGTCCCCTGTTACTCCGAGTGAGGTACGAGACTCTGCGGTCTTCGCTAATGAGGTTCGGTTGGCCGATCGCCCGAACTAAACGTTCCCGTTTCATTTACCTCCGCTCAGTAATGTCATATTTTGGGGTTACGTTCACTTGCTGCTTCAGTCAGATTGCACCGTGGGATTACTAACGTACAGGTATAGGCAAAATATCAGATCCTGATTCAGTCCCTCACTCGGGTGGATTGTGAAGTGTATTTTTTCACGACTCCATCAAATGCATTCGAAATACGTGGTATTTCTCGCCCATGCCTATATCAACCACTCCATTTGGGCACAGGTAGCGCGAATGGGTGGAGAGTGGGTGTCGATCTACTGTCCTCTGTTCACACGCTCCCCGAAATGACCTTAGCATAAAACCAAGCGCAACCGTAAACGTATCGGTATCTGCGGACAAAAAACATATGTGGTAGACCTACGTCTGAACTGACTGAAAAAAAATCTGAACTGATTGCCATGCTCCCCAAAAAAAGTAAAATAGCATGCGTTGAGAAAATCCAAATGGCTGCCGGTTGGGTCGAATGGGCAAACTAGTTGGTCTCACAAAAATCGCTACGTTCCTTAAATGAGTTGCGTCTAAAAATGTCAAATGGCCGCCGGCTAGAGTCGTATGGAGCAAACATAGAAGCTGGTCTCAGAACGATTGTCACGCTCCAAAACAGGTAAATATGTGATGAAATCAGTTTCACAGAAGCCAACATGGTCCCCGTCACAGCGGTGCGGCGGCGCCCAATAGAAAACCCATTCAATATTCCCATGTCGCGAACATTAATGCGAAGTTTCGTGGTATTTATCGTTGTTTATACATATTATGATAACAGGCGCAGTTACCGTATTCCCCGACCAAGTGTGAAAATATGCGATGGTTCTAAATTGTTGAAGGTTGAAATAAATTGTATCGTTAGATTGTAACGGAATGACTGTAGACTATGGTTTATTTTTAGTTTCATTTCATCATTTTTACAATATGCAATTGGCTTATCGCTCAATTTGACACAGCCTAATCGAGCCCAAGTGGAGTCTTCAATGTGAGCTTCACTGATAAGAAAATAATATAATCCACCTTCCTGTCGAAGACATTTAATTGAAACTACTATTTTTAGATGGTTTCCCTTCAATTTCCGATAATCGTTTGAACAGCCACGGAGCTGAATATAAGCATATATATAAGGCATATATATTAGAGTATAACGTCTACCTGTGACGGCGCTCATAAGCTTTGTCAAATATTTATGGCAGAGATCAGAATAATGTCAATACAATATTTATTTATTATAGGGCGTAAAGCAATTGATATGAATTACGTCGAGGTATCGGAGCCACTTTTGACGTAATTGGGTTACAGCCTGCAGGTCTAACAACTTTGAAATAAGGACAAATGCTGAGGACTGCATCGCTACTCGATGAAACAAGTGGCATATTGAGATATATCATTTACTAAATAAGTTGACCAAAACACCGCCCAGTAAGACTACAAAGAGATGTGATTCTCGTAATATCAATAAATTGTGTTCATTATAGGAAATACTTGCCAAGAATATAAAAACCCCACTGTGAAATTCACGGGATCACAGCGCAGGTAATATAATTACATGATTTTCACTCTAGGGCGTCAAGCACTTGATTTAAATTACGTTCAGGTATCGAAGCCACTTCTGACGTAATCGAGTAACAACCCGCAGGACTAACTAACTAACTAACTACTAATGATAATCACAACTAACAATAATGCACTCGTGAACGCGCAGCTTTTATAATAAAAGATGTTCACTCTAGAGCGTAATGCACTTGATTTAGATTAGGTTGAGGTATCGGAGACACGTCTGACGTAATTGAGTTACAACCCGCAGGACTAAAAACTGTAAAATGAGGACAAGTGTTGAGAGCTGCATTGCTATGTCAATGAAACAAGGGGCATCTTGAAATGCATCATATCCTCTCATCATTCACTACGTATTCGATCAAGAGGCCATGTTGCTATATTAGGATATACGCATGTGGCCGCATATAAAGAAATTACGAAGGGATTGCTCGAATCACGCAAAACCCCGTACAGTATTGTGTCATTATCGTTTCCAGTCCTCGCGCCATGTGAAGACTACTTTTTTCATTCTGATATTTTAAAATGTTCAACAACTGCAAAGTATGGGCGAGGGCTGAGAGCTACATCGCTATATCGATGAAATGCGTGGCATCTCCAAATATACTCTCTTATAGGTTGCATGTAGCTAGATTTGAACAAACGGATATTACAGGCAAAATTGCATTCACACATATCCTTTTCCGGAATGCAATTGTTTCCGATATGACAATGAATTATTAGAGTCACACAAACTGATGCATGTACAGATACATGTTAACGTGGAGTTCGACCATGTGAACACTACTCGGCCGTGGCTCCCCTCCGTGATCCGTTCGTCACCATACCGTACCGTACACATTGAGTGAAGGCAGTATGCCATTGGCCAGAGCGAATATCCAAGTTCGAATATCCCATTATTCTGTTGAGACTTGTTTGGCGGGCCTCCTCATTTCCAAAAGGCGAAGTTGTTATCACCTCTGCGGGGCAATCTCCCCAGACCGACCATGCGTAGGATAAGACGGAAAGGAAAAAATAAGTGCTGTACGGATGTAGGTTCAATATCGGTATGACCCATTTCACCACTTCATCGCGTAACATACGTGTACTGATATGATGGAAAACGTGGGGTGTAGCTATGAACACAATGGAACAGGACTAGTAGTAAACATATACATATACATATTCTTGCCTAACGGCGCCGCTGAGTTGGAAGAGTACGCATGCTGGTAGCATCTATATCAGTGCTGTAGTCGAGGCCGCAGCTTCCGAGGCCAAGGCCGAGGCCGAGGCCACCCCTCCGAGGCCGAGACCGAGGATGAGGCCGAGGCATCAGCCTCATCAGAGCATGATTCCACCAAGTCCCACATGGTCAGATGGTATCATTGCTGAAGCCCAGGATCCGTACCCCACATGCGTTGAGGCAATGGGGATGAGATTGAGATACCTTGCCCTTGGTGAGCTTGCGAAGGAAAATAGGTTGGCTAATCCTAGGAATGAATACTTAACATGCATATTCCAGTTTATCTAAATGCATGAGGCTGGGCCTTTCTCACAAGTTACACCTACTAGTGTTCAGAATCGAAAACATGGTTTAAGAAGAAACAGAAGTGATAAGTTACAATCACCCAAGAAAGTAAAATAAACATTGGCTAATCCGCACTGTGAGTACTCACAGGGGGAAACTAAACAGCGGTAGAAGCCGGTAGTACATTTGCCTGTATGCATAGCCTACCATATAAATTGTGCACTCATTTCAGAAAGCATATTTATATTCACATGACTGATGGGACTATTATGGTGTTGGTTTTTTGGACGGCGACGAGTGGGCGCTGCTGCACGACTGCTGCCCTCTATTTGGAAGGTTCTATGCGAACATATCAAACCATGAGAGTCATTGTGAGGTCACCAGATGTCAAACTGGCGATCATGCAATTTCGTTGGATTTGAATGAGACTCGTTGAATGTGGGGTAAAGATGGTCCAACGTCAGTATTCAGTCGCATCAGTCCCATTTTACGTCACGTAACATGATTTGTACGTAATAACAGATACGTGAGGTCTGCAATGTCGGTATAGAGTGTGGATGACTGACTGTATGCATATCAAAACTGCATGTGCTGCACTGCACCTATAAATTCACAGCTAATCTGCCCTCTTTGATCGATGTTGTCTTCAATGTTGACAATTATTCAAGGCAATCTAGGCATGACACTCTACTCATGTTTTTGTAATTTATTTGCAATAATAGGACTGAATGACTAAACAAAAAATTGCCCGGCCTCGGCCGAATTTCCGAGGCCGGGTGCTCCGAGGCCAAGGCCGAGGCCGATGCCGATGCCGCACGCTCCGAGGCCGAGACCGAGGCCACCACTCTCCGGCCTCTAGGCCGGCCTCGAGGCCGGGAACACTCTCATACACTCTCACTCTCATACGAGCTACCTATCAAGCCGGTAATGATAGAGTGTAAACATACGAACAATAATTGTCGGATCTAAATGGAACTTATTTTGAGGAGGGTGTGAAATCCCCCGATTCGTCAACACCAATCGTAATTTAACCAAACATAATTCCAACTCCGAGGGGGGATAACAAGCTCGAGTACATATCAACTGAAATTTCACGAGATTATAATGGTTATGAACGGGCCAGTCCCGTAAAATCTCGATCAATGCGTCATACAAAATAACATGATATATGCGTCGGTTTGCAGAAACCAACGTTAACCCATGATGCCCATTGGCTATACCTATTTCTGTCTTCATGGCGTTACCAGCACATACGTCAATATATTACAGCTACGAAATATTATAACTCTAATATTTAAAATACTACCTGCACTACTGGTAACACTGGCTTAGTGTGGTAATTAATTTCCTGCCTGCTGCCTCGCCAGCCGAATACATTTCTTCTAGTGGAGACATTAACTTCAATTGTAATAAGTCTCGTCAGTTGGCTGTAGGCAGTTACCGTAGTTGCACTTTGGAAACTGCCTCCTCCGGGATCTAAGAGAGCAGTTAGATTCTGGGGACGTAAAAGTGGTCCCAAAAGCAGGTTGAGATTAGTTACACCGCCGCCTCACCGCTGAGGACATTTAAGCAATATTGTCGAAAGTCATCGCTGATTCGCTGATGCTCATCCACGATCAACACGGTCGGGGTTCCTTAATGAACCTCCAGTGGTTTCATGAACCCGTATCATTCAAATCAAATAAATACAGTCAAAATCAGTCCTTGTTGAGCGATTGATCGAGAGGAATCGTCTCCATTGCAAGACTGCACACGGCACCAAATGAATACATAATAAATATATCATTTCGGTGGATCAAACGAAGAGGCCGTAAAGGTGATTGACTTCCCTATGTATACAGGCGCATGTCAAACACTGCAGTGTACATAGTCATCCATCAGCACTAACGAAACAATGGTAATGACTAGCCCCGAACAAAATAACAACGATTAATATCTTCAGTGTTATTACTCCGATTTTCTTTGAGTTGAATTGGAGATAGTTGTTTGCATATCGAACACCATGCAGATCCCGACGAGGGTGCAGACCATTAAACTGTGCCATCGTCAAGTCGATGAATGTGTGACGTGAACGTAATCTTTAAAAAAATGTATTATGGGTTGGTCAGGTATAATACTTTTAGATCAATTATGTTAGTTTGACGACGTTTTACTTTAATATCTGTGTGGTATCAGTAATATTATTACTTCCGATAAACTAAACACAGAGGGATCTGCTAAGGTGGTTGAATAAACTACACGCGGGAACATGCCAAACACTGCAATATGTATTCTCTTGTCGTGTCCACACATGTATTCTCGTGTCGTGCTTCAGCCAGAATTGGACACACTTTCTGGTAGTTTCGTTGTACTTTGCAAGGTCATCTACTACAACAGTGGGCATCCCAGGAGATGAATCATGGTTTGCTCCTATGTGTTACATGACGTATCTGCTTTATGTATTATTAACTCGATCATCAGTACTATTGATATGATAGAAGGGCCTGATCACTGACACCCGAACAAAAAAAGCAACGGGGAAATTACTGATATTCCTCCAATTCTCCTCCAACTGTCAGGATCATACAACACTTGCTAGGCATAACATGGCTATGCAACCACGTATGATTATAAATGTAAAACCTTGAATTGTGCATTTTATCATATTGGGTGATTCGAAATGAATAACCAGTTTGCTGCTAAATATGTTTCTAAAATGTCATCACATATAACATGTTATCTTCATTCCCCAAATCTGTGCAAATCACCAGATAACTGTGAATTACGTTCAAATTTAAAAGACAATAAGCGTGTTCACGGTTGCATGTCGAAGCTCATTCGGTAGCGCATGGAGACCGGACCGCTCGAGCAGTGTACAACGTAATTGAGATATCGCTCGTTCGGAGGTAGAGAAATCTTTCGAAACTCCCCTGGAGAAAACTATGAATCCTTCCACCATAAAACTTCACTGATATTTGCCCCACACTTGAAGACGATAACATAGTCGAAGATTGGATGAAATTACATAATGTCCAACTAGTTCATTTTTATGGCAGTTTAAAAAATCCCGTAACGATAAAAGTCAATGTGTGGAATGTGCTCTTACCCCGAATGTTTTAATTGGGTCCAGCCACTGTGAGCATGCGCATTGATAACCGTGAACTGGCTTATTGACTCAAAGGGGAGGCTTGTTGATACCACAGAGTTTCCCAGAGTTCCCAACATCGCTGTACCGATGAACACTTTTCCACTTATCCCACTTTTGTCGCACGTTGGTCACCGTCTGATATTCAGTTAAGGTCACGACATCGTACGTTGGTCCCTTGACTGTCAAAAGATACGATGGAGGAGGAACATTTTATTATCACATGAAACCAAACGTAACCTTCATTTTGTTCATAATGTTTCTTCTTATGATCGAATTCGTCGAAGCCCCTTACTACACAAGTTGTATTGGTGATGCACATTCACTCTCGGTTCAATCTCTACACGATGAAAGCCAATTGAGCAGATGACAGTCCTGGTCAGGAAATGATAATCTCGACCCATCGGAGGCGACTTTCCGGTCATCAGTCCTGAGCTCTATCGACTGACCTCATCCGAACGCCAAGGACATGCCGGGGGCTTTATCCTCATTACCTCGTCCAACCCAGGTGTTATTAGGAACCTGTAAGGAGACTGAGTCCAATCCGCGCAAGATGGCAGCAACCTAATTCAGAGGATTGTCAGAGAGCGGGCATGTTTCTTGTGATCAGAGT
>JAUOBX010333147.1:0-24981 GCA_032360705.1 Eupentacta quinquesemita
CCTATTGTTATCGCTGCAAATCCCTGAATGTACAACATAGTATCGTCTGATTCGTAGAGATATTCAAAAAGGAAGGAGAAATTGCCTCTCTACCCAATACATCGTTCTACTGTCATGCATAGTAAAGTGTAACGCAGCACGTATAGCGGGCAGCAGAACCTGATGACTGACTGATATCAATGTACTAGCCCGAGGTGAACTGGCGACGAAGTAATCCACACTGACTTTCAAAATACCATATACCTCTTCGCTTCAATCCAAAATAAATTACGATAAACTGCGATCTTCTTTACCTGGCGAATAGACATTTCCCTCTTCTGCAATTACAAGTAACCTACATCGGGGCCAACTGCGATTCTGTTTTATTGATGCGTCCGAGGTAGCGTCTCACTTTCTGTTGCCTGTCTGGTGTGATGTCAAAAATAAAACAAAATTGAAAACAGTCGGATGTCTCTAGTGGATGTCGTGTAGGATGAGGGGCATTAGGAGAGTATTTCAACCCGTCTGCAAGGTATCAATTACATGGAGATCCTCTGCTAGTCTTGACAGCCGTGAGATGGTGTTATCAATGTTTAATTCGAACAATCCTCTCTTTTGTAATATGAGTATATACTCACTACCAAAACATGTTGGACGGTAATTACAAGGCACTACTGCTACACTGGATCCGGAATTATGATGAGGTAACTATAGCTGCTTTTGACACATTCACGTCATCCGAATTACCCAGGATTTTGTCTGGTTCCCATGATCAGGGCATATTACGCCAGCGCTTTGGGGATCAGGTAACATTGGTGATATTATTATATTAGTGGTATTGCGCTACATATATCTTTCATATCATTATCATCATTATTATTATTATGTTCACAAGTATAACGTGCCATTAGCTGGAAGAAAGAAACGTATGTTCTTTTTGTGGACCGACAAGAGTGGGCTCTTTCACTCCATCTGGGTACTAGAGGAAAAGAAGCTATCATTAGAATGAGTTAGCTCACCGAGTCTTCTAACTGAGTTGAGCTAGAAAAAAATGAAGGCAATCTACGTGGTTGGTCATGTAGGACGACATCGAATTGTGCATGATGGGAAGTTCTCTACGTTACGCATGGCACTTGGCACAAACTTTAACGGCTTACAATTCTATTGCGGGAAAATCGTACGCACGTCTGGGTTCAGGCTGATAGATTCTTCTGTTCCCTATTTACAGTATCAGCTCATATTTGCTCTGAGCATGCAGTTCTCCTCCAATTTTTGAACTCGTACCAAGTAGGCTACTAGTACTTTTTGCTCTATGAAACATTGTTAACGAAGCTCCATCGGTTGCTGTTTAAAGTTTTTGTATCGATGAAGCAGAAAATACACATGCTAAATGAACCGGAAGGGTAATCCCAAAAAGCCTCGCCAAGCGTATTTGACCGCGAAATACCGTACTATGCGTGGTAATGTGAACCTAAATAAATCGGTAAAGTACCGTAGAATACATTAGATTCAATTACATAATTTGCACATGGAATGACGTAGAAATGGGTCACTATCAACAATCCGTGAAATTATTAATGTGTTCTTCGTAGGGATATACGTACCCAGAAGAGATAGTGGATTACATAAGGGGTGTTGAGATCTTGCTTGCGTGTAACACTCAAATACATTACTTAATAACCTTGTGAATATATAATAGCTTCCCTGCAACCAAGTACTCGACCAAGTCAGCCTGATTATGCCGGTGAAGAATTGTTTATTTTTTCAATAACCCAACCGGGGTGAAGTTGTTAAAACGTTAACCAGACGGCAAGAATAAGCGAACATATGTTTGCGAAGTCAGCATTCAACCAATAAATGAACAGATTATGTTCGCACGATGCATGATGGGTAGGATGTTTTGAGCGTCGTACTGATAAGCCAGTGAATACAATTCTAAGTTGTACACTTGAACTAGCGGCGTGTTGTTTCAGTAGGAAGGAGAGTGTTGTAGAGAGGGAAGCTCTCTCATGAAAGGACTCACTGTCCACAGTGGAAAACAGATGAGGAATGCCGGATGCCCAATGATGCTTCTAAAAAGCTGCAAAACTTTCACTAGACAAGTGGAATAATTTCCAATCGTTCCGCCATGCCTTCTATCCTCACTGATTTTTTCCCAAAGTTTCATTATCAAAAAGTGCAACTGAATATAATGATTCTTATCTTATTCGTATAGGAAAATATGACGGTTTTCCCCAAACACGGTGTACCTATACAAAATAAGGTTATGATAGTACATTCGATAATAACAAATATAGTGCTGTAGCTATATACAATATCACCCAAAATATGTTCAGTAGACCTATTTTGATTTGTTTAACGTAGTACCGTTAAATGAAATATTGGAGTCAATAACAAGCGAGTTTGCTGTAGTTTTTAAGTTTCCTGGATTGCAACTATCCAACTGACAAATGGATGAAACATTCACTTCTCTAAAGTAAAGTAGTTTACTCCAACGAAGTCATCTCAGAATATTACTATTAACGATCATGGATACACCTCATACTTTCCGAATGGCTTTTCTGTTTGATGTTTCTGTGTGTCAATTGAAAGTTCAGTATAAATTACCTATTCAAACATATATTTCCCCGGTATCGTATGTGTATTGTCATTCCGATTCTCATTATGTTTGATTGATGCTAACAGATAATAATAATAACAATGATAATAATGAGTTGGACCTTACATCTCAAAGCGCTGCACGATTGATACCCCTGATCATTAGTAACTTTCCGAACCCGCACAATTCAGTGCACAATTCGAGCTTGTCCGTACCCGGCACACATATTCGTATGCCAATTTGTCGTGTCTCCCGGGGGACTTCCCAAGGGTGTGGCCACATACAGCGCAATGCAATACAGGTTACCTAGAAGGGTCCCCATTTTAGGCTACGCTTGGGTAGAGCTAGTCAATCGAGATAAAGTACCTTGCCCAAGGATACAACGTGGACTCGAACTCAAAACCTCTGGATTACAAGCTCGACGTATTAGCCAACCAGGCCACCACGCTCTCTACAGAAAACATGAGCATTGCGACCTCGCTCAAGAATAACCATATATGAGTGCTATGCAATCTCGATGTAATTTTATCAATCTAGCCTTCCTCTCATGTATCAGCTTCCAGATCAAGCGGATGAAAACATTGTGTTGGAAGGTATTGTAGAGTGAATAATTACTATTGAACGTACCAAGCTACCAAATTGGCAGCGCTATGCCTAAATCTCGCTCCCAGCTATCTTCGTTATCGCCCTCTTGTCGAAATAACATATTGTGTGCTGCACACTGCAGTAGTATTATTACGTTCTGATCCCATGTTTCCATGTGAACGGGTTCAATGTTTTTGTTTTCTTCCAATCATGCGGTTTCAGCAGGGAATATCAATGTGGAAACTCAGCAGGTTCCCAATGGTTCCCTTTTTAATTTCATTATTACAAAATATCACAGTCACGAAATCATTCGATAAAAAGATCGTTTATATCGGGTGGCCTATCAAAAATCATTTTCACGCGTCTATTTCTGCGATATCTTACCTTCAGTAGAGGTTATAAAGTGCTGGTAGCTGATCACTGACGAGTTGATCACTGTTTGCTTCCTTGTAATGTGTAGGCTACCTTCTAGGGCGTATAATGAATATCGGAACTTCAGAATCGGGCTCGGCCATCTGTCAGGGGCTATTCTGTTTCACTTGCCAGTTAGTGTATTATAATATATAGTTGGGAGGGATGATGATGATACTTGCATGAATAGTGAGTTATCCAAATCCACCTTGCGATGTACAACAGCCCTAATGGCCTAATGTCTCCCCGCCAGCGGTTCCTAATTTTGAGAAAATGAGTGGACAACTTTGGAGGAGACACACGTTAAACAACCCTTCCTTCTCGGATTGAATCCAACACTGATTTATTAGCATCTGCTCCTGAAAGCTACTGTCATACGCGGCTTGATTTGTTCTCCAATTATGTCCGTAACTTGTAATGAGTAACTTTTTCCAACTTGCTTGAATTCGCGCGAATGTATTCACTGCCAGATATTACGGAAGAAGAGGGGCCATGCCATCCGTTCAAAGTTAATTAGGTTGCATCGCTGTTCAATGGGATCGTGCAACTGTAAATATCCCAAGAAACAACGTACACACATCGCATTGAAGTTGAATTGTCCATATCCATCATGTGATATGCTAACTATGGCCCCTAATTGTATTCCCCGCAAGCGACGTTGAATTCTTTAGAATTCAGCGAGAGATCTGTATACGTTATATTCCGTCCCACGTGGCTCGACGTATATCATCTATTCTATACAAAATATTGTAGGTGTCACAGAACATGTTTGAGTTCGATCTGAAATGGATACTCCTCTAAAGTGATCCATCCGTTTTGCCGAAGGCTGAAGTGAACTCGCCGTAGTGTCCGTCAGCGCAGACTTGCGCGTCAACGACACAGTTGCTACCATCAGTCAATGTTTCACCAATTTCATCAATTCCTAAAATTACACACAATAGCCAACATACACAATTGGCAACTGAAATGTTTTACATACATCTCTGTGATACATCTATTCTTACACCTGGTACGTATTATATAATGATATTGGTTAACTATATACAATGTAATCAGGTATTCCCATAACACGTACATGATGTAGTACTTCTTACACAGTATATCGGATACACTCTAGCATATATATAAACCTAAATTGTGTTACTTTAAATGTAACACATTCTTGTAGAAAAAAACGTTTACCCTTGTTCGCACCGCGTGACATTAGATACATTGATTTGTAAATATGTATTTGCATTGTTAGAATGGGTATGGCAAATATTGGAAGGTTTGGCAAGTTTCCAACACCCCGGCCAGTTTGTCCGAACAAATTGACGAAACAATTTCCAAACACATACCATACCTATGTCCCAATATTGGGTCGCATCATTCATTATTCATAAAATAGTATAATTCGAAATTATGTGTTTGGGTAATAACACTCGATACGGAGTAAACGATGTCCATGTGTTAATCATAAATGTCCATATCCGATTTTCATATTTCGTACTTGATTTGATCGAGCTCTGATATACTTTGTCAAATGTGGTCATATCACACCTGACCTTCCATGTATTGGAAATAATTATGTGAATTTGTCATAGAAACAATGAATTAACCAAACTTGTTTACAAGGAATCTATCGCTCCGAAGTATGCAAAACGTATATTAGGACTGAACAGAAAAATATGATATAAATATTACATAATAATTGTGTCTGCCTTTTGGTTCACCTGATCGTCACTGCGGGCGGGTGGACCTCTCTCTCGATCACGCCACATACGCCACATACGAGGTCGTTTGAATGTCGCCTCTGTGGAGTGTCAACATATGACGTAGCTCTGACCTCATTTACATATTCGCCATCATCTTCCACCCTATAGATCAATCAGATGGGCCCCCGAAAATCTCGATATGCGTTTCTCTATTCCATAAAATTGGATTAGTGGACGCATATAGGTCTCGTACGCACTGCACTGCGCTGCAATGAGGCGTTCAAAAGTAATTGAATATCGGATATATGCATCGGACGCCTGAATCTGCCAAGTCATCGAAGTGTTCAATTCAATATACATCTGGGGGAAATAACTACATTAATGTTATTTCAAATAGGTCCCTATAAGCCTACCTCTATATACCTTCAAATAACGTGACTGTATAGTCCACGTTATTCGTGAACTGTACACAGCTGTAATCATGCTCGAATTGATGAATTTCGGACGGACGGACGTTCGGGGACATTTTTTGTTGTGTAGTATGAACAAAACCTCGTTTTTTTTTATTATAAATGAGTATATACATGATGAACGGACACCCAGACCACGGTTTGGATCAAACCAGTAGCGAGAATCGTCTTCTAACTGCTGTCTGTAAAATGCGAATAAATGTTGGTGTTTTTCGACTATATACGTAGTTGGTCAGAGTGTCACCTCGGGCTGGTGGGCCACGTATTTTTTCCGCCTCGTACGCCAAAATCAGGTAGAAGTTGATCGAATGTCGTCTCTGTGGAATCTCTCTCCTGGAGAGTCGGCAGGTAGGTGTCAACATATGACGTAGCTCCGACCTCATTTACATAACCGTCGTTATCCCTTGCAGTAGTGTTATGCCCCATAGAGGGCGGGTAGACGTTTATACATTTCAAACGTTTCTCGAGCGACATAACAAATCTTTCTGAAGTGATTCTACATCGGATTGGAAAGTGTCCTGGGTATTCAAGTATTACGAACCTGCGTGTAAGGAAATTGCAACACGGAGAGGATTCAGATTAGAACACGTGAAGGACACAAATTACAAAAAAAAAAAAAAAAATCTCAACTGAATAACAAGAGCAAAATATTTTCTAATACTGGGAAATTGTCATTTTTGAGACATAACGTCACATAATCATGTAGCCTACATAATCAAATACGTGCTCACTCGTATTATTGCCTATTTTACTATAATGTCATAATTTATTGCTGCTTTTAAAATGAGATTGCGCGCGGTATCTCTCGAGATCATAATCGACTATATTTTGTGATACCCCAGATAGTCCCTATTTCCAATACCATGCGTGACCATAACATTTCATTCGTATTTCTTTGTACCTTCCTGTTTCTGTTTCCACTACATAATCTTGCTTCATTCATTACTCTATACCCGATACATTTTGTCCAATATTAGTGGTATTACCAGACATGTCAGCGTAACACAATTTCATGAAAGAAAAAAGTCGCTCCAACTTACCTAGAAGACCAGAGGTTGCAGGAGGCCGCCAATGTTTTTAATTTGTGGAGCTGATAGGAGTGGGGTGAGAAATGATGGCAGTTATGCAAATGAGGTCGATGATACGTCATTGACTGACACCTCCTCGCCCAGCTCGGGATCACGCAGAGGCGACATTTCATTGATCGACTTCTATCAGCTACAAGGCGTCATTCAAAGAAGGGTCCATCCACCCGTGGCGACACTATGACCAACTGTGGTGAAAACGAATGTCAAATTGAAACCAGCAGAATTCCAAACCATGCTTGCGCTGCCGTTGTACTGGATGAATTTGGGGGAAATTCCGGGTTTTACTTGAGTCCCCACTCAAATGTAATCGCAAGATTCGAATCGTTTCGAACATTGCCAGCATATTTTAAAAATCAGGCTGACTATAACTCAACTTATTTGCCAATATTCACCCATACTGATCACCCAAACAGTAACAACAGTTGGCGATACCGATCGTCCAAACGGTAATAACTGTTCCCACATTCCATTGCCTGCCTATCAGACAGACCCCGTAGAGAGCAATCCGTTTATGAATGTTCCACGGCCAGCGGAGCATATACTATAATTATAGTACAAAAGCAACAATATATCTAGTCGGAACAAATATATAATATACACTGATTCATATGTGTCGACCGATAAATATCCCAGGAGCCAACCACGGATTGCTACCCGGTTATCAGGGTATCGTTCCGGATTCGCGCATTCTACGCGATAGTCCGTAAAGGCCGTTGTCACATGTGACAGTCCCGGTGTTCTAGTCCACTTATTCACGTGTCTTGCAGATCTTTGTCCATTCGAATTGCACATGTACTAATTAGTTCATATATATATCGCATTGTTTTGTTGCCTGGAACAAGAGACTGATCTGGGCCATGCTCGAGTAACAGCCCAATATGAATCTCTGTCAGTCTGTCAGACTCTGACTATATCAGGGAGAAACTGCGGTTACTGTACCAGCAAGGTTAATCCATGCATAGTCATTCTGCCTAGTATATGTACTAGAAATTGAAATAAATTGAGTACACATTTTTATGTGTGATAACACAGTAACACCTAAACAGCCGATTCGTAAGAAAAACACGATAGCTACTGATGAATGTTTTAACAACTTCGTCGTTTCGTAACAACACAAATTATAAACGTAGTCTCTTACAACTTTATTTTTACTAGTAGTAGTATCAGGTGGAAGAAGACTTCAAATTTGTCAAACATTTGAAGGTGACCAGAATAGCAGTGTCCCAGACGAAAAAAAAGAATGTCATTTATTATCCCTTGAAGAGTGTAGGAGTAGTAGCATTTTGAATCAAATATGAACAAATGAATATATAGAAATATAGACATGCATAAACACAATAGCTCATCCAGCCATATGACTAGGGCAAGCTCGATGCCCTCAAGCGAAAACTCAAGAGTCATCTCTTCCAAAGCACTTTTGAGTGACCGCGGTTGAAGCGTGGTTGGTCTTGTAAGACGACATCGAACTGTGCATAATTGTGGAGTTCTCTACGCTGCGCAATGCACTGAGCAGTGAGCACCAACTTTAACGGCCTACAACGCTGTAACGGGAAAATCGTAAGAACGGGTCCGGGCTGATAGATTCTTTTATCCCTCATTAACAATATCGATTCATGTTTTCTCTAAGCCTGCAGTTCCTCTCCATTTTCGCACTCCTTCTATAGTACTAGTACTTTTTTGCCCCATGGAACATTGTTAACCAAATTACATCGGTTGCCGTTTGAAGTTTATGTATCAATAGAGCATAAAATATACATGCTGAACGAGCCGAATGCATTCGACCGTGCCGTAACGCCATATGTATGGTAATGTAAACATGAGGAAATCCATGGGTATCATGAAAAACATTATATTCAATTTGCACATGGGATGATTTGGACATGGATTACACTCAATCCGTGAAATCTGGTTTTTCTGTGAATAAATGAACTTTTGCGTATACCGTACTTAACCAGATCAGCGCAATCATGCCGGTAAGCTATTGTTTATCCTTCATATCAACTAACCGGTGTGAATCGACCCATTTGATGCGTCTGATCAAAGACGTTGTCAAAGGGTTACCCAAACGACAAGAATTAGTGAACAGATGTTTGTAAAGTCGTCACCCAACCAATACATGAACAGTTCATGCTCGCTTAATGCGTGGTGGGTATGATGTTTCAAGCGTCGTACTGATGATAAGTCTAGATTGTGCACTTAATGTACTAGCGGTGTGTCGTTTCAGTACGGATGGGATGGGTGTAGAAGGGACTCAAGGGGAAGAGCGCCCTCATAGGCTCACCCAACCAATACATGAACAGTTCATGCTCACATAATGCGTGGTGGTTAGGATGTTTCAAGCGTCGTGCTGATAAGGCAGTGATGATAAGTCTAGATTTTGCACCTTAAGTACTAGCGGTGTGTCGTTTCAGTGGGAAGGGGATGGGTGTAGTAGGGACTCAAAGGAAGAGCGCCCTCATAGGCTCACCCTTCACAAAGGCGAATAAATGCAGAATTCAACATATATATTCTATAGGGAGCTAGCCGAGGGAACTGGACGACACTTAACTGCTCGAGCCCACATCCCAATGGTAACCAACTGATCGCAACTCTTTCAGTCTCTATCTTTTTTTAACTCTTGATCGATTATTCCACTGTGCCTCCGATCACCTCTTATACTTTAAGTATTTTTTCCTAATCCCAGTGAAGATTTCATTTTCGAGAATACAACTGAAATAACGATTGTTTTTGTCCTAAAAGTGATCAGAGATAGTAGATGTCATATTTCTTGCCCAATCACAGTGTGCCATTTCGAAATTACATTGTAATCATGGTTGATTCTATAAGAACACTTGAGCATTGCAACGTCGCACAAGAATAGCCATGAGTGCAAGCACAATCTCAATACATGCCATACACTGGAATAACTATACCATCCAGACTCATTATTAAACATTCTTATGTTTTGGGGTAACCCCGCCTCATCCCAGCCATCCTCTTATATATATATATATATATATGCCAGGAAAGAACGTGTTGTGTAAAAAAAAGGCTACTAGTAGTGAGCTTATCGAACATGTCCACTGACCAAAAAAGCGGCGCTATGCATGAATATCTCTACTGGCCTGCTTCGTAAATGCCTTCTCGTCGTGTTATAGTCTGTGCCCGGTTTTCTATGTGGGGGTAATAGGTGATTGGTTAAATAAAAATGAATGCTGCTTTTTGTGTGAGGGCTACAGTGTGGGAATTGCTTCAGCAAGTTCCCAACAGTTAGAACAAGAGCAGCAATGCTGCTGTGTCCTCACTAAGACATCTATAAACAAGAGCAGCAATGTTGCATAGTTAACAGAGAGGATCTTAGTCTTACTGAGAAAAAATTGTCATGCCAACAATTGCTGTTTCTGAGGGTATAGTTAGGGGCATCGGAAACAATGTAGTTTTTCAGACGCACCTCGCCAGCCCAGGGCAGTATGGTGTGGGTCCACTTCGAAAACTAATGAAAAACCTTGGTTTCGAGCTAGATCAAATTTTGGGCCTGTCATTTTCATACCCGAAGGTGCTATTTGAGGTAATCTGGAAACATGAGAAACCAAAAATATCATTATACGTTTCGCGCCAATCTATGAATCCGCTCCGCCTACTCCCAGCGCCTGCCCACCCACTTTCAACCCTCGCCAAACTAGGCACCGAAACATGATACTATTATGAATCTGTGAATATTTATGGCAGTATAAAAAATGTGTCCATCAGAGAAATGAGCGGACCAGGATGATGTGGTGTGTTCCTTGCCTTATTTGGCTTGTTGTGTTGTTTAGTAGTAACATGTGTAATATGTGCTACAACGTGTTGGTCTAATGGTATCTGGCAGCAAGAATCATATGTCATGTTCGGAAGAGGTAGTGCATAAAACCATTCAGACTTGATTTTCAGTTCAAATTATTCCAATATAATGGTCACTGCTAGATGGACTCGTTCGTCCATAGGATGAGGGGTGAACACTATTGTTGAGTTGGCAATAATCTTACCTAGTTGAATACTGTTTACACCATTGAACCATTGATCCAATAATATCAAGGAAGCAACAATTCACTATACATCGAGTGTATGTCGGTCCATGATCCGCCTATCCATTCTCCCCCAGTGAAGACAAGTTAGTGGATCACAATGCAACACTAGCCAATATATTAGCAGCTAAATCGAGTAATATGGGTCCAGTATTGAAGGCCATTGTGCAGGGAGATGGAAAAGTTGTAGGTTCACCCCTCCCACTCAGTGAAGAACGGACGAGCCTTCTACTCAATTGTAGTCAACTGTAATTGTATTTATAAGGTATTGAGTCTTTGACCTGACCAAAAAATAGAAGGGATATGTATCCCACATGTCTCACCTACATACCAAGCAAGAAGCCTGTATATACACATTTGCATTCAATGGTTATTTTGTTTACAAGGTTTTCGGACAGAATGATTAATGGGAATTATGTACCATATATGTACAGCGTACATACCAAGAATAACGGCGGTGTACCTTGGCCTCTGTTGACCTGATGTGTCAAAGGCGCGGCATATCCTGCATACATGCTACTTTAATGGGCTGAATGAGTGAGTAGTCAGGTAGTAGGCTCTATTCTTACACGTTTCGCGCCGACCTATGGTGCCGGTACGCTCCCCCTCCCCGGTTGGAAAATCTTGTATACGCGCGCCTCCCCCTCCTGCCGCTCTACACCACAGCTGTGCCGTGTCAGAGACCAATTAACCTGAAATTGCTGAATACATGACATTACATACACAATTTTCTCTGCGTATGATCATCTATTTGGAATCTATCCATTTCGCTTGTCAGTAATGGTATTTTCTCGATCAAGAGAGTCAGTGAACACTTTCGGAGAGATATTATAACAATATTCTGGTCACATTGAATCGACAACTGATTAAATGGGCATCTACCAAGATCAACAAATCCAATATATATTGGGTGGAAAACGAATGGAGAATTTTATATTTAAAATGAACATATTCTGATCGAATATATTCAGTTCAGGTCATCAACTTGGGTAAGAGTTTCTGTTGCACACAGTTTGAAGATTAATTCTTTCTTGTTCGTACCCTGTTATGGATAAGCTTCTACACTTGCAAAATTCCGCGCAGGAAAATCATTTTGTAAACTATTGCGAAAGGAATGGCACCTAACATCAACTTGCAGGTAATTATCCTGCTGTTCAATAGGTTTGTGCAACTGTAGAGAGTCTACGAAACGACGTTTGCACACATTGCCCCAAAGTGAAATTGTCCATATACATCATTCTGATCATGTGATATGCTTCATCTCCTCTCAACTGTGTCCCCTGATTGTATTCCCCGCAAGCGACGTTGAATTCTTTAGAATTCAGCGAGAGATCACTCTCTAAGGGATGTATACGTTATATTATATCCCACGTGGCTTGACGAAATATTCTACGTATCACAGAACTCGTTCGAGAGCGGACCGAAATGGATACTCCTCTAAAGTGATCCTTTCGTTTTGCCTCGAGCTGAAGTAAACTCGCCATACTGTCCGTCAGCGCTGACTTGTGTCGACGACGTAATCGCTACTAGTTTGATATTCGTACCCCATCCCGGTCTCTGAAATTAACTGCTATGGCGAGCTCAGAGCGGACACAATTATTGGTGACTGAAATGTTTTGCATGAACCAATATCTCATTTCTGTAATACATGTGTTCTTACAGCTGATACGTATTATGACGAATGTTATTTAACTATATACGATGAAATCCGGTAATAATGTGATATAATAATAACGCACAAATCCAAACTGTTCAAGGCGCTTTACAACAATACAAATTACTGGTAAAGACGAACAAAAAGGTGTTTCTTAAGCCGCCGCTGGAAAACATCAACTGTCTGGGCGTTCTTTGTGTCCACTGGAAGGGTGTTCCATAGTTTTGGGGCTTCTGAGGTGAAGGCCATGTCGCCATAACGAGACTTGGTGATAGGTTGGCAGAGGTTCAGTGAGTTTCGGGATCGCAGGGTTTGTCCACTGTCCAGGTGTGAACGAGGTCTGTGAGGTATGCCCGGGCCATATCGTGTGAGGAACGATATGTCAGGAGGAGAATTTTGAAATGAATCCGCTGTTCGATGAGGAGCCAATGAAGACTCTTCAGGATTGGTGTGATGTGATCCATTCGCTCCGAATCTGTGAAGTTTGTTCAGGAGATGTGCATGGCAGCCGAAGAGCAGGGAGTTGTTGTATTCCAGTCCAGAAGGTACGAAAAATCAGGTATTACAATGACACGTACACGATTTGTTACTCGATACACAGCCAAAATTAAATACACTAGTAAATATTGTCACAAAATGTGACACTTTTTAGGAATTGGTTCTCACTCTTGTTCCCACCGCGCGACATCAAATACATCGTATCGTTTTGTGTATTTACGCTGGAAGAGAAGGTTGGGTAAATATTGAAAAATGTGTTGACTCTCAATCAAGAGAGTTATAACAACATTCTGGCCAAATTGAACCGACAACTGATTAAATGGGCATCCACCAGGATCAACAAGTCCAAGGATTTTATATTCAAAATGAACATATTCTGATAAAATATCCGAACATATTCGGGTGTGTTTTCATTTATTTAGTTTAGGTCATCAAGGTAAGAATTTCTGTTGCACACAATTTGAATATTAATTCCTTCTTGTTCGTACCCTGTTATGAATAAGCTTCAACACTTGCGCAATTCAGCGCGAAAGAATCATTGATTGTGCAACTGTAGATAAACGAAATGAAACGACGTTTGCACACATTGCCCTGAAGTTAAATAGTCCATATCCATCATGTGATGTGCTTCATCTCCTCTTAACTGTGTCGCCTACTTGTAATCCCCGCAAGCGACGTTGATTTCTTTCTAATTCAGCGAGGGATCACTCTCTGAGAGATGCATACGTTATATTATATCCCATGTGGCTCGACGAAGGAAATTCATTCGATACGAAATATTTTAGGTATCACAGAACTTGTTTGAGAGCGAACTGAAATGGATACTCCTCTGAAGTGATCCTTTCGTTTTGCCTCGAGCTGAAGTCAACTCGCCATATACTGTCCGTCAGCGTAGACTTGTGTCGACGATGAAATCGCTACTAGTTGGACATTCGTACCCAATCCCGGTCTCTAAAATTGACTGCTATGGCGAGCTCCGAGCTGACACAATTGGTAACTGGAAGGATTTACATAAACCAATATCTCATTTCTGTAATACATATGTTCTTACACCTGATACGTATTATGACGAATGTTAACTAACTATATATATTTAAAATCAGGTAATAATGTGATATAATAATGACATTATTTATGTAGCGCACAAATCCAAACTGTTCAAGGCGCTTTACAACAATACAAATTACTGGTAATGACGAACAGAAAGGTGTCAATATCAATGGTCTGGGGGTTCTTTGTGTCCACTGGAAGGGCGTTTCGTCGTTTTGGGGCTGCTGAGGTGAAGGCCCTAACGAGACCTGGTGATAGGTTTGCAAAGGTTAAGTGACGTGCGGGATCGCAGGGTTTGCAGGGGCCATATCGTGTAAGGAACGATATGTCAGGAGGAGAATTTTGAAATGAATCCGCTGTTCGATGATGAGCCAATTGAGACTCTTCAGGATTGGTGTGATGTGATCCCCTCGCTCCGAATCTGTGATAAGTCGTGCTGCTGAGTTTCGGATGAGCGGAAGTTTGTTCAGGAGATGTGCAGGGCAGCCGAAGAGCAGGGAGTTGTTGTATTCCAGTCACCAGAGGGTACGAAAAATCAGGTAATACAATGACACGTACACGATGTGTTACTCGATACACAGTCAAAATTAAATACACTAGCAAATATTGTCACAAAATGTGACACTTTTTGTGAATTTGTTCTCACTCTTGTTCCCACCGCGCGACATCAAATACATTGTATCGTTTTATGTATTTACGCTGGTAAAGAAGGTTGGGTAAATATTGAACAGTTCGGCAAGTACTTGACACCTCCAGCAAGTTGGGTGGAACAAATTGACCAAACAATGGGCAAAATTCATGCCATGCCTTCATCTCATTATTGGGGTGGATTGGTAATATTTTTAACAGCTAACAACACGGAAACCTCTCGAACACTTAGGCTAGTCAACGTTGAAATCTGCACAAGATATAACACCTATTTGCGTTTTACTCTCGTGATGACGACGAGATATAACATACTACTAATACTGGGGAAATGGTGTTAAAGTGTTCATCATAAATTCACAATCCGATCTTCATATTTTGTACTATAGATTTGATCTAGCTCTGAGACTTTATCTAATGTGGTCACATTATATCTGACCACATTCATCAACGACCAAGCATGGTCGAAATATCAAGTCCAAAGGAAAAATCCTGCGTGACCTGTTGGGATGCAACTGCATTGTTTTTACGGGGTATGGTATAAAATATATGTATGTGACTCCAATATCGTACAACTAGCTGGCAAACAACCTTATCCTTAACATCACAGTGATCGTGACGAATATATCTTGTGTTTATTAATCACTTTCACTCATATTGTAAGGTCGATCTTCCCTTCTGTTTGTTCCGTCAGTGTACGTATTCACTGTTGGAATGGTAACAAGAACGCAACTGGGCGTGGCTATATTCCTCGCAATGTTTGTCTCAAAACAGTCGAATAGAAACTTCTTCCAAAATTTGAGACTTCAGGTTTCATTTTCTTCGATTAACCAATGTTTAATGCTGCCCCAAATCAGTAGGTGGAAATCATCATAATTAGGTATTTTCCTCTAGCAGTGAACCAAAACTATAGGCTTCCTCCTCATCATATGTGCCACCCACATATCATATCAGATCAGAATTTGAACTGAATAGATACTTGCGCTCCTTAGATAGTGTGCTGACAAGCTTCTTCCAACTTTATCCTCCCATGACCTTGAATAGCCTTGAGCGTACCCCCAAAATGATAGGCTCCATCTTCAACATATCGAATTCGAACTTGATAGATACTTGCGCCACCTGAATAAAAAATGGAATTAGTGGACGCATATATGACTCGAACGCACTGCACTGTAATATAAAGCGTTCACAATTTATTGAATATCGGATATCTGTATCAGACGCCTGAAACTGCCTAGTCACCGAAGTGTCCAATTTATTACGTCTGGGGAAGATAGCTACATTATTGTTATTTCAAATGGGTCCATATAAGCCTACATCTACCTTCAAATAACGTGACTGTATGAACCACGTTATTCGTGAACTATACATAGCTGTAATCATGCTCGGATTTTTTTTGCGGACGGACGTTACCTATTCGTGATGACATTTTTTGTTATCGTAGTAGGAACAGAACCTCCATTTATTAAAAATGAGTATATACGGAATGAACGGACAACCAGGATACGGTTTGGATCAACCCAGTATAGTGAAAATCGTCTTATAACTGCTGGCTGTAAAATGCGAATTAATTTTGGTGTTTTTCGACTATTAGTTGGTCAGAGTGTCACCTCGGGCGGGTAGGCCTCTCTCTCAATTCCAACTCGTACGCCAAGAGCAGGTATAAGTTGATCGAATGTCGTCTCTGTGGAATCTCTCTCCTGGCGAGTCGACAGGTAGGTGTCAACAAATGACGTCGCTCCGACCTCATTTACACAACCGTCGCAATACCTCTTCGTAGTTCTGGGCTTTGTAGAGGTCAGGTAGACGTTGGTACATTTCAAACCTTCCTTGAGCGACATAACAACATATCTTCCCGAAGTGATTTTACAACGGATTGGAAAAGTGTCCTGGGTATCCAAGTACTACGAACCTGCGTGTCAGGAAATGGTAACACGGAGAGGATTCAAAATGGAACACGTGAAATATCGAAATTACCCCCAAAATCCCAACTGTTATCGAAGAGCCACAATATTCATTTGGTAATGTTGTCTCATTTTGTTGACATAGCGTCACATAATCTTATAACCTACATTATAAATACGTGCTCACTTGTATTATGACTATTTTCCCATAATGTCGTTATTTTCGCTGCCATTAATATGAGATTGCACGCGGTATCACCCGAAATCACAATCTACTATATTCTGTGATCGAAATGCCCCATATAGTCACTTGTAGTGTTATTTCTTTGGATAATTCGACATTATCATGTCTATGCAATATCGCTTACTTCTGAACTTGTGTTATATATATATATATATATATATTTATATATATATATATAAATATGTGTGTGTTATATATATTTCCAATACGTTCCATGAGTGATCATAACAATTTGCTTTTATTTCCTTGTAGCATTTCTCCTCACATGCATACTCTTCAACTCCTTCCTCCAATTTTTTAATGCTAAGTGGTGGCGTGTTGTCAATTCATTATTTTGCTTTACTTTATTTTGCATTACTGCGCCCAATACATTTGTCCAAAATGTTCGCAATCAAAGTATGATGACAGATATGGTTGCAATTTCAAATTAAAACAGGTTAGTCAGTCAATTCACGCGGAATAAAATACTGGTATCCTTATCAGGCATGATCTTACATTAAACTTTGTCGTAACATATTTCTTGGGAGGAAAAAGACGTCGCTTCTCGTACCTCGAAGATCAGAGCTTGAAGGGGCCAGAAAACTGATAGAACTAGGGTGAGAAATGATGTCAGTTATGCAAAATAGGTCGATGATACGTCATTGGTTGACACCTTCCCACCCGGCTCTGGATCCCGCAGAGGCGACATTCATTCGATCGACTCCTATCCGCTATATAAGGCGTCATTTGAGAGGGGCCCAACTACCCGTGGCGACACTATGACCCACTGTAGTGAA
The DNA here is from genome assembly GCA_032360705.1 of Eupentacta quinquesemita. Lineage (NCBI taxonomy): Eukaryota > Metazoa > Echinodermata > Holothuroidea > Dendrochirotida > Sclerodactylidae > Eupentacta > Eupentacta quinquesemita. The sequence continues at coordinate 17,641 of JAUOBX010333147.1, forward strand.
AAATAACAAATTAGAACCATTTTTTGTGAAGAAGTTCCGAGCCATTCTCGCGAGTTTGCTGTACGGGGAAATAATTGGCGTACATCACATGATTCCTGGCTATCCTGTGATGTTAACTAATAATCGTGTAAAATTTAACAGTTAGATGTTATTCGCCTGATGATTTGGTGATAATTGTGATATGCCTACGCATTGTTAGTTCTTCTGTTCTAAAACTAAACCTACGATAGGCTATTCATGCTTCCACATAAGTTACACGCTTACTGCATCCCCAAAATCCTGTTTTCCCTTATTCTAGGTTTTTTCAATAATATATAGGCATGTGCATCTCGTCTCCATCGCCAGTCAATCCAAGTTCACGGAATATCTTCAGACAAAAGATGCTAATAATGTAATCATTATATCATCAGGTCGGATAAGACAAACGAGCCAGGGTTTTATCGGCGTAATTTACTGGACTGTCAAAACCAGGCAACTTTGCAGCCACTAATTGCTCGTACCTGATCGTCTGATGACAGCAAGTTCTATAAAAAGGGGTTAGAGCTGAGTGGAGCCGGCAGCGTAAATAAGGATCAACAGTGCGAATCCCTCGGCGTAGAACAGCGCGCGCAAATCCGGGGAACGGAGATACTCCGTAATCATTCGGCCATATGTGCGCGCAAGGATGCGGTGGAGCAGATTGAAGGAATATCGTGGCGTGCGCCTGAGCTCCCTGTCAGGCATAAAACTTGAAGCTATTTATTATAAGGATCTAGCAACTAAAATACGGAATAAATCATCCAGTGTACCTCTGTCATCACCGATCATTAACCTACATTCATGAGCACCTTTAGTCGTTTCGTGAGTCCGGACCATGCAGCTTTGAGGCAGAACTAGGTAGCTTGAAAATGGAAAGTCACATGACGAATTTCATCCCCTCTTATATCCCTTGAAAGCTAACGTGGCAATATCACAAATACGTTTCCACCCTAATGACAAGACGTAATTAATAACTTCCAGCGCATTGCTGTCACTAGCACTGAATCAGCACGAGAAAGTAAGTTACAATTACCCATGTAGTCCCAATAATTTTGAAACGTTCTGGCATTACAATCCAACGCTGATGAATAAAGGCACAATCGGGCTGATCACGTGTCTATTTTAGCCCTCTCTCATTTCAATTCGTTTCTACTTTCTTCCTTTATGGGATGGGAAACTAAATTAGTAAATACTTTGTGTGCGCACTTTACTGTCACTATCCTTATTTAGCATGAGTGATGAATCGCAATTTAATTATCGTGCAATAATTGTGTGGGGAAGTCAATATGACGCTGGTGGGTGAGTAATATTCAGGTATGTGTTGTATCCCTCTTTGTTTAATTTCTTTCCTGGTCACTGTGACGAATACTATCAGTGTATTCAAATACTATACTATACCTCATTATTACGAAAGAGGAAATAATCAATAATTATATTTGTAAGGAAACTTTTCGAGCGAGCTATTTGGAACTAGCCTTGAAGGTGTGAGATGACCACCTTGTACGTCGTTTAAGCGCGTGTTATCACACTGACATGAATTGCATGTTGTCAAAAGGTGTTTATTGTGTTAAGAACTTTCGTTCGGAGTGAGACGCGAGCCATACGACGGTGTTTGGTAGGGCCGTGCAAAGTAGCATAGTGGATCATTCATTTCCTAACTTCGAAAACTATCTCAGTATCGTTTAGACTTTAGACCCTCAAAGTAATACAACCATGGGAATCACTCCATCTCAACATTTACAAGTGCTTTCAATAGAGTGTGAATAGCTTTAGATAAACTGTAATTGTCCAGAAATACTATTCCCAAAATTATTATTTGCGAATAACGAATTTTGTGAATCAGATTCAAATTCCGAATTAAAGCAAGGAAGTCTATTCACACGAAACAAATCAAAGGTATAATATCAGGCATAAGCTTACACACATTTCAGTCAGCGTATAACGCCATTCGTGGAAGGCGCCGACGTTACTGCAAGTACATGGAAGACCGGAGCTCGCTGGGGCCCGCCAGTGGTTTGAAACGTGGACCTGATAGAATTGGGTGAAGAATGATGGCAGTTATTTAAATGGAGTTGATGATACGTCATTGGTTGACACCTTTACGCAAGGTCAGGATTCCGCAGAGGCGACATTCGATCGACTCCTATCCACTTTGATGTTCAAGGCGTCGGAAGGGGCCCATCCACCCAGGGCAACACTCTGACCAACTGTGATAACAGAATAGTTAAAAACCCTCCTATGAGAAACTTCTTGTGAGGAAGACACCATGACGTGGGTATCGAGAACAATAATGACAAAAATAATAATAATTCAACAACCATCGAAGCACTACGAACACAGTGGTGATCAGTTCATGTTGTTCGAAGGTTTCGTTCTATATAATACATCTGGCTTTTCTGGAACTAGTGGAATAGTGGAATAGCGAAAACTCTCCTAGTATCGTTTAGACCCAGTGAGGGGCCTATTCACTTTGATGTTCAAGGCGTCGGAAGGGGCCATCCACCCAGGGCAACACTCTGACCAACTGAGGTAACAGAATAGTTAGAAACCATCCTATGAGAAACTTCTAAGCAATTCTTGTGAGGAAGACACCATGACGTGGGTATCGAGAACAATAATCATAATAATAATAATAATTCAACAACCATCGGAGCACTACGAACGCAGTGGTGATCGATACATGTTGTTCGAAGGTTTTGTTCTATATAATACATCTGGCTTTTCTCGGCCGCCAACATGTTTTTGGACCAGAGAATGTGAAACGAATGTGAATTATTACGTCGGATGAGGAGAACAAGGCATGATTTCACTATCGTAAATCAGGGCCCACTATGCAGTCAACTGGAAACTACGGAACCACTAATTGCTCGTACCTGTCTGGATAGAGACAGCTAGTTTAATAAGAGGATGCCGATGATCTGAGCGGGGCTCTGAACGTAGGTAGGAATCAACAGTGCGGATCTATCGATGTAGGGTGGCGGGCAGGCGGGCGCGCTCATCCGAGGGGCAGATATGCTTCGTGATCGGTTGCCCATCTGTGATTGCAGTGGTGCGGTCGACTATCGGTCCCTGTATATTAGGCTGCCTATGAAGGAACGTCGTTCCACGAGTGTCAGCTCCTGACGAACCAAATATTTCCCTGACAGCTAATCAGCCATATACGTTTCAATTTACTGGCACGGAGTTCTGAACTTAGTGATAGCTATTTCTGCTGCCACTGCTGTGTCCATAGCACTCAGGCTGGTGTCCATATATCGTGCTTTCAATTGCTGCAACAGCCTCCAAGCGTCTAACACATATAACTCAGATCCTGGGAAACGGGAACGCCCTCCAACAATCGCGACGACTATTGCTGGGATCATATGTGCGGATGCGGGATAGGGCGAATCACATAAACATCGCTTTTACGCGAACACAAACCAGACAATACTCAGAATGTGTGAGTTACAGCTACGATGTATTTTGCCCTACTGTATACTAAGTATGTGAAATAAGGACATATCTTCCAAAGAAATACATGACTAGAATCCTACAATATCATTTCAACACTGATAATCTTGAACGATTCTTGCTTTTATAATAAATATTGTTAAATTAGGAATTAGGTTATGGCCATATTTGATTATTCTTTATCTACGATGTGGGTGCACGTAATGAGTATGTAGATGTCTCTCAAGATACAATGATAGCACTCATCATACTCACTCGGAGTGAAAATACTCAAAATAACTATAAATACGTGCACATCTAACTAATAAATATCTGTGTATGTATATTTTGGAGCGATTAGTTTTACCACCAACGAGAACAGAAAGCTTATTTTGACTAACGCATATTTTACTTTCCTATAAGTAATTGGTAAATCATTCCATAGTTCAAATCAATAGCAACCCATCGCACTTTATAATGTTGGCCGGGGTGAGGCATGGTTTCCCAGTCCTGGCGACGAATATGTCCAGATTGACGAATAGGATCAACTCATCCAACCTGAACACCATTTCACATTATGGGTATCATGAACAGTCAGTCAATATTATAAAAACCCATTGTACCCATCGTAAATACCCCTGCCTTAGGGTAAAATAATCATAGATGTGTGCCTATGATGTGATCGAAGTATCCCAGGTCAACTAAATTCGACCTACATCAAGGGCGCTATTTATTTAAAAGATCATGAACATGGGGATCGGGTAGACACTTTCGGTGTTTTAAAGTATCCCAAGATTGTGAACGGAATGTATCCAACCGGAAATAATCTTATCAAATCATGAGTATTTTGCCCGATCACTTAAAATGCAAATGAAATACACTACACTGCATTCTCACTCCAAGCTAGAATAAACAAACGCATATCTCCAGCGCACCCATGGGAAATGGTTGATATAACTACACAATTTGGGTGATACCAGGATTCATAGTCAATTTACACAATCAACAATTATCATGGTTGAATGAAATTAAGCCAAGCTAAATGATTCGATAATTTTGGAATGATGCGGTACCTGAGAACTAAAAGTGATTCCGCCAGGTAAATGGAGCATGGGTGTCTTAATATATATATATTGGGAAGTGTTCGACATTGGGCATAACTGAACATATATACCATTGATTATTCAATTTGATGAAATTTGAATCTGAGTCCGGCTAAGTTATGCTTAGTGATCACTTTCATTAAATGAAACATTTTTCGAGGAGGCATTATTAGTATGTACTTCAGGTGATCATACATCGTTCTCGTTTGTCATGAGATGATGTCCACACATTATCTTGGCTTCTCGTAAATTAACATTTATGGTTTTTAATATTCCCTCGGATACTGTATAGAAGTTTTCCAAATTACTATATGCCATTACATAGTTTACCAGCGCTGTGTCAAAACACATCTCACTGCCCGATTTACTAACAACGTCTATGGAACCCGACTGCAAAATTAGTTTCAAATATGGAGTGACTTTAGTACTGTTGAACTACGTATGTCACCTATGGGGATAACTTTACCCTCTAAAACGAGGAATGTTTATTTACATACAGTAAATCATTCACGTCGACACATTTGTCAAACACGTGTGATGTACAAGCTAGTATAGTCCCAAAGATGAAAGGACGAGGCCTAAACGGAATTTTCTCCATATTCGTTACCTTGTAATTCAATAGTTCTGGTGAATTTGTTTCTTAATTTTAGTGATACCTGGAACCAACATATGTTTAGTTATTTCACAATGCAACATAGCTTATTCAGAGCAACAACAGATACCGTAGTTTATAACAGGCCCATTTTTGTTGTACATCATGGAGTCGTAACTTACAGTCAGTAATCAGTAGTTGTTGTGCACTATCCAGGCTAAAATGATATTCAATTGAAATGTATATTGGCAACCAGAAAACTTCGAAGTTGCAGCCTCATACAGGGGGCTAAAAATCCAGAGTGTGATATCGTGAGACTGCCGGTCACAGTGACCTCGATTGAAAGAGTACAGAGTGTCGAATAGTGCATGTGGTCTGGATTTACTGTGTGGGCTAGGCGTTAATACTAGTGTTACACCGTGGGCCCTGGGTCAGACATATACATTTAGTGTTACAACAGGCTGACCTATGCTGGCCTGGGAACGAACCAGATTTTGAATCCATGAGCTGGCTCAACTCATGATTTACTTGCCGGACACGGGTACGGATCCCATATATGCCGGCAAGGGTGCATGCCTGGATACAGCACTCTCGTCAGCTGCGAACCCTCGCCAAGTCACGGACCGAGGCAATGCCTCTGAAGCGTGACCTCAATGCGAAGGAGGTGGTAATTACACGTAGACAACAACATACAAATCACCTTCCACTGACTGTAATCAATCGGGATAAAGCACCTTATTCAAGGCTATCACGCCACCACAATTGCTCTAATAATCCCCCACAACCCAATAGTTTGTCATCAATTCTCCCTAGACACTTCAAACGAACTGGGCAGGGCTCGAATGGTGATTCGAAACTGGCCTCGAATGAGCTTTGTAGCCAATCAGGTTGCAGGAAACCATTCATTGAGAGTACTTATGAATGTAGGTTAATCGGTGATGATGACAGAGATACACAGGATGATTGATTCCGTATTTAGTTCCTGGAGACTCATAATGAACGTATTTACAAATAAATCCGCTGTAGCTTTCAGGAGAGATTTTAATGTCCGCCAAGGAGCCCAGGCGCACGCCACGATATTTCTTCAACCTGTTCCACCGCTACCTTGCGCGCACAGATGGGCGAACGATTACGAAGTATCTCCGTCCCTCGGATGAGCGCGCGCCCGCGCGCTACTCTACGACGGGGGATTCGCACTGTTGATCCTTACTTACGCTGCCAGCCCCTCTCAGTTGTAAAGCCTTTCATTAGACTGGTTTGTCATCACATAGACAGGCACGGACAATTAGTGGACGTAGAGTTGATGTTCGACTGTACTGTAATTATAAGCCAGTTAAAATCTGCCTTGGATGCTCTCTTCACGACGTAATAATCCGATCCGTATTATTACCATATTTTTATCACTCCCTTGTAAACGAGAATTGACAGGCGAGGGAAACAAGACACGTATATTTTAAATAAGAAGCTAATGAGGAAATGATAGGAGTTCTAGTTACACGTGATTGTAAAGTAACAAAACGTTTGCAGGGGTCATTAAGGTATAGTAACCCGATATCTGAAGAAAAACAAATATCGGTGAATACTGTTTGTCTATCGTACTAGTCAGCTAGTGGGAATGCTATGTGCACAGGAGTGTAAACAGACATCTTACATTACTCAGCCGACGCCGACAGCCAATTGTTAAGACAATCGGTTGTCAATCGGTTCAAATAATAATTATATAATTCAATGCTGTTGGTTACTTGCTGTTACTCGGGTCACTGTGACAAATACTATCAGTAGGCCTACACCCAAATATTATGCCTTATTCTCACGAAAGGGAAAATAATCCACATTATATTTAGAGGTGAAGTCTTCGAGCGAAAGGGAAAATAATCAACATTATATTTAGAGGTGAAGTCTTCGAGCGAGCCATTTGGAACTAGCCACAAAGGTGTGAGATGATCACCTTGTACGTCGTTTAGGCACGTGCCAACCCGCTGACATGAAGTGCATGTTGGTAAAAGGTGTTAATGTTGTTAGCAAAGTAGTCACTTGGAGCGCCGCTAACGACCAACGCACACATTCCCGTCGCGCGACAGTCGTTCGGGATGAGGCACGAGTCATACGACGATGTTTCGTATAGGGCCGTGCAAAGTAGCATGGTTTATTGATCAACGCACTTTGTATCCTAACTGCGATGACTCCCTCAGTAGTATG
>JAUOBX010333148.1:0-17210 GCA_032360705.1 Eupentacta quinquesemita
CATCCAAGACCTCACCCGCCACCATTGCATTTAAAATCACGTTCGGAAAAATAGCCAGAACTCAGTGATAGAATTCAACTTACGACCTGTTCCATACAAAGGACTCAACTATTGCTTTATTAATCCACTCTTTAACAGTATAGCAGAATGGTCAATTGGACACTCGCATGTTCAATTTCGCTCCAACGCCCCCAGGAATGTGTCTGTCCAGATGTACAGAATCGAACGGCCTGACTTCAGACTGCATGGTTAATGGTTATTGGTTTTAATCGAGTTCCACCCAGGATTAATGAAACACTAAGATGTTATGAAGATATTAGGAGCTATAAGGATGATTTTCAGTCAGGCGGAAAGAACAGGGGGAGCAACAACTGTATTCTCCAATTACAAGGGAATTCGGGGTGTTCAGGTGAAATTAATGAATAGTCCAGATCAGGGAGCATCCGATGTTGATCGAGTGCGCAAGTATCTCAGTTGGATGGAGACAACTTATCACTATTTGAAACAGCGCGAGAGGCGGTTCAGAGGCAATCGTCGTTGGACACTGATTTTAGACTTCAGTCAAAACACTACCCTGCCGAACCCCTCACGCCTTCTATCCCCACGCGCAGTGTAAATGTTATCCATATTATCTCAATAAGAATGTATGTCCGGAATATTTGAGGTGATTTATTTTGCCAACGTCAGTTTAAAAGACTCGACACAGGATACGAGTCACAATTTCAAATTGACTCTATCTCAGGGCAGAAACATTCTTCAAGCTGCAGTGGATTATATAACCTAAGTGTCAGTATATCGGTGATTCTAAGAGCAACTGTACATACCACTTTTGCGGGATGATGGTATGAAAGCGTTGCTTTCGAAAATAAAGTAACGACAATCTACAAGCTGGCAGAAAGACGAGCGTGGACGTACTAAACAGAAGTAGGAAACCAGTCAGTTTGGATTTTTTTTTACAATGCATCTACTGACATTAGAGATCAGCTTCAAGCTCTCCCTTCTACAATACGATAGATAAATTCACCTTTCTCGAACTACACAATTCAAATGTAGTCCTATCTTTCAGATACTCCTTAGAACCAGTGACATCAGTGTACTTGACTAAGAATCGGTTACAGAAATTTGACATCTGGAACACAAAATGAGGTGGGGAACCCCTCGAACCAAATTCTATAAAATATTCTTCACTCCTGATTTCTTGTGAAGTATGGAACTGGAGCCTCATATCTCGCACGGTCAATCAATCATGTAGGTCTGTATCTAGTGATCATGAATCATCGTGACATCATTCATGATCAGTGCAGACCCTGTTTGAACCGACACGACTGGAATTATATTATACTGAAACCTCCCAGTGACCCAGTTTCTGGTGAATATAGGCTCTTATATTTGGAGTATATACAAGGGTTTACTCTCGCAGCAGATGTGTGAGTGGGGTATATTAGCTGTTGGAGTGTTTGAAGGAATAAGGTCGAGAGGATTTCTTGAATATATCCATCCCAGTATTATATTCAAGATAAACCATTAATTTATGTTAATAATTCCTTCGATTGATCAGTACTCAGTTACCAAATCTGATACAGATTCTCGGGTTGTTCTCATCTCACCGTACTTTGATAATTGAATTACCCTTTGCATATTCCAAATTACCCTTAAAGTGGTCATCGTAAGGAAGGGAAACAAACTAGAATGGGATCAAGTGGTCGTTCAAGCGTTCTTTCCATATGTGTCAAGTACAAAAATTACGAGCTTCGTAGAATCGTCTGGTATACATAAATGTTCACTACAAAAAGTGTATTGAAATGATACGCTATTGGACGCACGTCATACTTGCCTATTTTCTCAGGACTGGAAAATGCTTCAACAGGCAGTGAATCTTTTGACCCGACGCTAACATATTTACTGAATCCGATAAAAAGTAACACTCTCGCAAGCTATTAGTCACCGCAACACCATTCGACAAAATCATGCGTCGTTCGAAAGACTATGCAAAGGTGCATGTCACGTCGCAAAGTGCCAGTATTTGCTCAGGCAGTGAATTTCCGTGTGAGTTGGAGATAGCCAATTAACAAATCCCACCCGTCGATACATAACATTACGTCTGCTGTGATCGGTCACTAGTCATGATTCAGTCCGTGGCCTCTTGGTCTGGATTATTGCTGCATCAGAGCTGTTAGACATATGTCGTTTAGTCTTCATCTTCCTGGTCAATGATCGGGACGCGTAGATATGAATCAGAGCACTTTATACCGGATCTGCCGGCCACTAAACTCTCAGAATATACAGGAGAAAAACATTCATGGCTGAATCTTGCTAAGTTACTTCAATAGTGACCAGTACGCGTTTCAGCGCATTCCAATGTGAATGATGCATTATAATTTAACGTTACCTATGATATATTCAGTACTATCCGTTGATAATTGTTTAGTAGTTGGCGAATCTGCCAGTTTTGCTTGTAATGAGTGAAACCACTCTAATGTCACGATCTTCAGTATATAAAACAGCTTAATGCCTGCGGGTATAAATTTCTGCTTGTAGGGCTGGTAAGTTGAACATTTTCAGTTACGCCATCGTTGTTACCCTTGCACAGACATTACAGGCTCATGACTTGCCGCTCAGAAGTTCATCTTGACATCGCTCCAAATGCGTGGAGACATGATACATTGAATGGTGTGTATGGCATGATATGAGTTCCCTCATATAATAGGATAATTTCCTTAGTGACCCTTGATCTCAAGTACAGCTAAAGTGTCACGCACTGGTACCCCATTCCGAGGCATTCAAATAATTTGATATGTTTAAATTGCGTTCTGCTTTTTGAGGATGATCTCTCTCGTCCCTGATGTATTGGAGCAAAGTGTGAATTGACGCACTCTTAATGTTAGTTTGTGATATACACCCGGGTGTAACGGCTCATCTTGTAGTCCAAACGGACCCGGACTTCACCGATACCATCCACCTGGGACCTCCACGATCCCCAATGTTAAAGATGTGGAATCATCTCAACAAAACCCACTCGAATAATCAACTCTTCTGTTATAATGTGCTGGTCCTCGAACAATTGTTCCACGGTATATCGGAACAGATTTTGCATCGAGTAATCATAGTACGATATACCGTATCCGATACCGAACAATATCGATCGAAAGGATGTAAGTTACGTGAACAAAATGACAACTCAGATTTGATGACGTCATCGATGAATATTGTGAGAGGGACCACCATTTTTAACTCGTTCAGGTACCTCGGCTTCACTGCTACCCACAACACTGATGATATCCAAGAAATCAGCAAGCGAATCGGCATGGCCAAGACTACACTCCGCGAGTGCAAGTATACCTCCAGAGCCCACACCTCCCCGATGCGACCAAGCTTCTGGTCATAAGCGCCTCAGTAATGTCTACGTTGACCTCATGGTCGCTCAAGAAATCGGATGCAGCCAAGCCGGATGCATTTGGTCGTACCGTCTGGAGATGGCTGCTAGGTGTCAATTGAAGCGACGATGTTATCAACGATTTAAGTGTTTGAGATCGGTCCGGATATGTCTATTTTTGCTAAGATTCGTTCCCAGATTTCAGTTGACAACCATTAAGAGCCTTGAGTCTATTCATGGTTTGATATTATTTATCAAACATGTCTCCCCATCTGTTCCCCTGCACTGGCGAACTTTCTTGACATTCTCTTCAACAACAAACATTATTTATGAGGCGAGGGTGTATTTACATTTGTAGCAGGTACGTGCTTTATTGCTGCAACATATATACATAATTGAATTCTGATTGAAAAATCTGCATTCCGATCAGATTTCCAACGCTCCAAACCTTTGAATATTATTTCGCTACCTGAATATGTAGATAGCAAATTACGTTAGGGGAAATAACGCATAGATATGGATGATAGTGTCGGTTCAATGGAAGTCTTGGTGTCCACCAATTATGTTCAACTTGTCAAACCATCCCATCAAATCGATGACCTATATAGCCACGTGTCTTACCTGAGTGACATTACTTCGCCAACTTCTATAGCGTGATAAGTGGAACGCTTTGTTACTGCATTGAATAATAATAATAATAATAATAATAATAATAATAATAATAATAATAATAATAATTATATAAAAAAATAATAATAAAAAAATAAAAATAAAAAATAATAATAATAATAAGAATAATTGATTTGTAGCCAGATTACCCGACGAAGCTCCTGAGCTGCGAGTTTCATCAGCCTGCGGCTCGGGTGCATTACGCTTGACATGCTTCCATGGAATCTGTCATTTTGTAACATGGAGCGTTAAACACCATGCGTGTTGTTTGATCTCATCTAATGAACGTACAGTAATGCTTGAATACTTGTGTTTTTTGTACTGACGGTCGTTTCTCAAACATTTAGAGAACATCATTATGATGATCAACCTTGAGATGATGAGAACATTTAGTTGGCTTTTGATGACAGGAATTCAGTTACATATATCATGGAGTTAATTGGGATATCTACAGGTAATACGTTATGTGATAAAATTTCCAAATTTACAACCTAATATCAATAATCTATTCTGGGTGCCGGATGGTATAGGAAAATTGTTTCCTGAAACTTGAGAATAGAAGACAATTAGCTATAGTACTCACGTGAAGCAAAGTCGGCACGAAAGCGTTAAACGAACAAGAATAAATGTAAAACTGAATATATTGAAAGGGTGAAACTGCAATTTCCCCCCAGATGTTTTGTGTCCATATCGGAATCTCTCAAACAGCTGGGTGACGTCACAATTCAATACAGCATGAATACGGTTTACCGCTGCAACATCACATATCGTAGTCTACCTCCACATAATGTATCATCGCAGTGCATCATATGACCAACCGTGAACATCTGGTAACCTATCATTAGCGAGTGTAACTGAAACATTCTATGACTTACATAATCATCTGCAGTTATGACCTAATGCGTACTGGAGTACAAATACCTTCTATATTCGTGTACAGTAATCCCAAATTAGTTTCCGATCTCTCACAATAGAGAACAATCATACAAAGTAAACAGCTAATCAGAAAGTTCACTCAGTTTGACAATAAATTATTCATTCTGTTTTTGTCCTTCCTGTTTATTGTTATAATGTCAAGTTATTTTCGATTCGGTATATTCATTTGGAATAGAGGAAGTTTGTATTAAACATATCATGTTTTGTTTAAATCTTATCGTGATTGTTGTTCAAATACATAATGGCACAACAATTGAACACGTGTAATCATGGAATCGATTCTTGCCCCCATGCCGCATATTCGCCCACAGGTTTATAGAACAAATTTTTATAAACAAATCGAACGTTAGCGTTGAAAAACGGAGCGATTTGATAAAACAAAAATTATGTTTAAAGATAAATATCCGATATCTCCCTAAACAAACCCGTGCGAGAATGCAATATTTAGGCATGGCCTATTTCGACATCAATTATTCAAATGTTTCTGCTGCAAATATGGCCACTTCCCAAATATCAAGTCACAGAGGGTTAGTCCGTTTACTTTTTGTTCCGACTAAGATATTACCCCCAGGAATCACTTCTGTATGTGTTTGTTCGTTCATAATCGTAATAACTATCCCACGCTTGGATCGGATCGAAACAAATCAATTGAATTGGTTTGTTGACTGTATTATTAGTAACACAATGTATTTTCAGGCCATTTTTATATTTCACGCAGTATATGATACCGGAAAACAAGGAGGAATAGCATGCGATATGACACCATTCGTGCATGCTTCACTCTCCTACAGGGACAACACGTTCGACAATGGAGTGGAAAACATGGTCGAACATACCTTTGACCTGCTCAAAACTGTGAAGAAGCGCTAACTACAGTGGTATGACCATGCCCCCTCCCAGAGCTGATAAATGCAATCTGTAGGGTACGGAACCAAGAGGAAGGCGGGAAAATAACATTTCGGAGTGGACGGGTCTGAGTCTGCCTGCTGCCCTGAGAGTGGCTGGGAACAGGAGGTAATGGGGAAGATATCTAGGGGCGCCCTAACTAGTCAAAACTGCACTGGAGCACGTCCGTCAATCCTCACTCAAATGTGAGCACACGCCCGATGAGCACAACGCCGGATCCAATGCCGCTTCCAATCACGGAGCAAGCGACTTTGCCCGATCCTGACCCATCCCCTATCAATTCCACGAGGTACCCGCGCATTCGCGCCAACCAAGAGCTACGTGGCCACACTAGCGGGAGAGTCCCACCCACCAGGTCATGTGCTGACAGGACGTGATGGATGAGATCGCCCAAGAGGCGTGCTGTATGTTCAAAGAAGCGAAGCTGACGATCACGAATCACGTAGCCGAGCCTCATAACCCCTGCGGCCCTGCCATCTCCAAGTAACATGGCTTTGGTTACCCAGTCCTGGCAGCCCGATATCCGAGGAAACGGGAATACAATGAAGTAGTTCGGAAGGGATCTAGTCTCCGCCACATCCCATCAGCTAGCGTCCACGCCTCACTAGTTCGAATATCCTTCCACTTCCTCCACAGTCATACCGGGCCTAAAACTATAGTAGGTTGCCTCGATTTCCAAGCAGATGCATACTTGCGCGGTAAGGCGTGCGGATTACGTCAGTGTTAGACAATGCAGACACCTCTGTGCCTATACTTCTGCAACTTCCCAGTGTGAGGCAATAACTAATGGTGAATCTAATAATACGTGTCATCTAATATTCAGTGGCTATTGGATATGTTGAAACAGAAGTTGGGATCGCATTGTGGTAGTGATGTAATTGTGAGCAGGTTAGCTGGCGTGGAAGTCTGGGCATGTAACATAACCCGCTACTTCACTTGCCGGGGGGGGGGGCGACTGCAACGGCACGCCCATCCACGTGTTTAACTGTGTATACGAATAAGGCGCTTTATATAAATCAGATCAGTCCTGCTGACTGAGTGACGTCACTGGCGTCACGTCTGACTAGTGCCCACGTGAAATGATTGCGGGGAGCGGTAGCGCGAGTACTCGTCGAATAGTGCTTGATATGAAATATTTGTAAGATCACTCGCTAACCAAGTAAATGAATAATGAACATTCCATTTTGAGTATCTCGTCTTCGATACGAGCATACGAATGTAGGGTCATCTGTTTCTTTTCAGCGCTCTGAAGATTCAATTTGTGTTATCAGCACGGTAAGTTCTCAAGAAAGACATTGGCCTAGCTTCGACAATCAGGACAAGAACGACTGGAAACTCGTGGCGTGACGTCATGTTTGAGATATAAAACGAAGTCGAGTTAAGCGGAAATGGCTTATCATAATGATTACATATGTAGCTAAAGTACAGTAGGCATGACTAATGCTCCTAGATCATTGAGTGATCTCTCGAATTAGTTTATGTAAATTGGTCTGGGAGAATGGGACGATCTGATTAATGTCTGAGTAAAGTGGCAAGAGTGTAGGCCACTGTTTCAATCAGGTCACAACATATCTGGCTCTCGCCTAGAACTCTCACCACAACGATCCTGAGTGACCATTTGTTATTGGTCACTAATAGTACTTTTTAGTACAATTAGGCAGTCAGCAGAGCTTCTGCTAATTGTCTCCTCTGTGGGTTGTGGTATATTATTTCTGTTCGGAAACGGGCCAAGTATTCTGTCGTCCGTATTCAACCTGTATACATGTGTGTTCAACCCAAAGAAGTGCTAGCCTAGCCAAGCCACCGTACTATAATTGAACGCAGTTCACCACAACTTACTGGAGTTGCTGGTTGGTTCCAGCCACCATTCCGAGAGAACCTGTGCGCAAACCCAAGCTCGCCGTCGGTAGAGGTTTCATCACCTGTGGCACGCCTGACGGAGCTATTGACGAACTGGAGCTGGGCCGACGTGACTACTGGTGAGCCATCTTCATCCATTAGCCACTCTATTGCCACTCACTGGTTTGAAGCATCCTAATAACGCGTGCTATTCCTCGACTAGCAAGTCGTTAAAAGGCAACTGAGGATGAACCTGCACAACACTGGCTGATTTGTTTGTCATTTAGTTGGTTAGCTAGGCAACAGAGAAAAATTTGCTACGCGATGCTACGGCGCTTTGCGGGCACGGTGATGATAGGATCATTGATTTCAGTCGAAGTAAGTAATGCACTGTTCCCATTAGTGCCTCCCAGGGACATTAGTGGGGTTGTGAAGTGTGTTCGGTCACTTTCAGACAGAAATATCTCTATCCTCTTGTCGCCCAGATGATATGCGGGGTTCGCTTGAAGGCGAACGGATCGTCATCTCGAATTATTCTAGACTTGCTACAAGTCGTCGTTTGACGAGTCTGGACGAAGTTAGCTCGAACAACTCAACGAACGACAGCTAAACGTGGCTTGAATTAATGAATAAAAAAGGAATACAGGTTCTTGAATATCGTTCTTTTGCTTCGGACTTGGTCCAAAGCTAAGTTAGCTTGCTCGTTTGGTCGACGATTGGAGGTGATAGAACAAACGTCCGTGGCTAAGCGTTGTTCACATACTCCGACTGCCGACTATGTGAACGACGCAATCAGCTGTAGACATAGTGAAAACGTGATCTTGGACATTTATGAATTCACATTCGAGAGTTGTTTTTTTTTCAATTCGTGAATGAAAATACCGCCGGAGTGTTAAATGTTTGATGTAGGTAAAATTCAATAAGAGAATGGTAACGAACTTAGGGTTGCTGTATAGATACTATATATTTCAAAGCATCAAAGCTGAAGGGTACAATAAATAATACCCGGGCGTAAGAAAGATATAATATCAGTTAGGTTAGACTTTATTTCCTATTAGAAAACGTTCCTAATAAAAAGTTATGTAAGGCTTTCATATTATTCCAATATATCAGGAGGAAATTCACCATGAAGCCGGCGATGATGAGAATTGTATCACAATGTTTTAGACCGGTTAATCGGGTATGTCATGAACGGCCTACTTAACGCGCGCTTTGTTAGCTCCCCGTTGCCTGTGGAGAAATAATCCGTTGCCGTTCGAGAACATACAGCCTCTCAGGGCTTTTAGGCAGAAAAAAGTATTTTGTAAAGGTAAAGCCAAAAGTTCAATATGTTGAGAATCATACGCCTTAACAGATGTGGCGTGACTATATCAATGGGATTCAATACGGAGAATGTCCTCCAGTTATCAGCTCACAGAGCGTGGATATCATACTGACCGCAAGCTAACAGACTTGCCCACGCGTATGATATTTTCATACGTTAGAGATAGCTGATACTGGAGTACATTCACATCAATCGGGATATTGGTATATGTGCGTTATGACATACCCACGCAAAATATCGTTGCCGCGGTTGTCTATTAAATTGGTACATATATAGTCCAATTCATGTCATTCATAGTGCTACATGATACAGTATACATTAGCAAAAAATACATCATAATTTTTTAAGGTACACGATATGTTCAATGAGGACAACTCGTCAAGTAGACGTGACTAGGCTAATTCCATACAGTGCAACATGGGTGCCACCTTCATAAGACTAACCTCTATATAACCAAATAATGAAAAATAACTTTGATATAATAAAAATAACCTCTATGTTTTTTGGGCCAACATGCCAACATGTTTTCACCTATTTCGAGCAATCAGATTGTGACCTCCATTGAATATGGAATGTCATTGACTCATTTCGGGAACAACTGTATAGTCCCCATCCACCACGTTTTGTCCGAATCCGACGAATTTATTTAACCGACCGACGCGGCGGACGCGGCGGACGCAGTGGACGCGGCGAATATTCGTTCAAACTCAGGTTGTTGGTTGTTTGATGATTCAGGACTACACATAAGATCATCATTCTTACTATTTTCATTGTTAAATAATCTTACACTCTTAACAAAAAAATGAATATAAGATTGAACACAAGATACACATAATTTAGGATGACTGAAACAACAACTCGTAATTGTACAGTTTCCTGTAGAAAACTTATTCCATACAATTTGCATTAATGTGAAATACGGTAAGGTCAGGGATATCGTATCTATTGTTTTGAATATAATTACCCGAGATATTGTTTATACCAATTTAGTCATTTCCTAATAAAACAGAATATATAGAATGAAATCTGATTTTGATACTAATTGTAAATATGTAAATAGGACAACAATGAGTATCATTCCTGTGCATAATTATTCGTTTCAAATTACGGCAAGTTGGGTTATTTGTATACCATTACTTCTGCATGAATATAAATATAAATATGATAGCGTAGGTTAGGAATACGTGAGTGGCGAATTGATTTTGCGTGTGATAGCGAACACAGAGCATTTGAATGAGTGTTCTAATCACACAGTCTAACCAAGTTATGACTTCTTATCAATTACACTTTAGCAATATTGAACAATTCAACTCCCTAACATGTAAGTGCAATGATCGGAAAACAACACCCAAGAGTTATACTTTTATCAGGGAAAATAAATAGTGCAAATAAAATGCTTTGAACATGCTCAACTGTTCCATGCCCCAATAACATGTCACTCTCGAACCGTAACCGACACCATCAAATGTGTATACAATAGGGTTAATATAAACAGTGGATTTATGACTTGACACCTCTGCGTTCGACATCGTCATGAGAGATTCTTCAACAAGGGAAAGTAGTGATATATGAACCTCGTGGAAAATATCGAACTTATACTGCAGTTAATGCGCAGAATATCCTTCGATAAAAAAAGGTGTACACGGTAGTTCATGGAGCAAAATAGATTGTGAATAATGTATTATGTATATTATGAAACTGAAAGTATTCTAGCCTATATAATTGTATAAGTTATTATATTTACATAATTACTTTCACGGTAAACACGATATGGGTAACAATCTAATGAACAACTACAATATTCCTAACCTTACCGTATTTCACATTAATGCGAATTAGTTGGGATAGGTTTTCTGAAGAACAATTGGCACGATAAATAAAACGAAAATTAACAACGTTATTACAATTACTATTCTGTGAGTTTCCCTTATTACAGTAATGTCACAGCTTCCACACTTCCCATCAATTATATATTATTTATTAGGTCCACGTGCAAGGGCAGTTTGCAGCAGTGCGAGATCAGCTAGCAACAGGGAATAGTACCACTGGTTAATATGGGTAATCCACACCATGGTGCCGCAATCCTGACCCCCCACTCTCGATTGAAAGCAATGGTCTGCCTTTGCTGACGATAGCGGGAATGTGACGTACTCCATAGTTATTTGTCAGCCTTAACGTATAGATCGCCTGCGGTCAGTAGGAGCTCCCCGCTACGCTGATGACTAGAGACATTCTCACTAGTTTGCAGTATTGAATCCTAATAAGGTAGACACGTCACATTCCTGTCGTGTGTTTTTTTTATTCCAGTCGTAAGTCGACTGTGCTGAGGTGAAACAAACATAATTAGAGTCCCACCTGTCAAAACAAATAACATTTTCTCATGTAATCACATTTGTACAAGCGACAGTTGCAAACTTGCCACACACAGAATTGTCAACATACTGAACTTTCAAAATTTGTAATGGCAAAGTACTTTTCAGTTGAAGGCTACAAAGTAATGGACATGCCTGCACATTCTCAATGTAATGAAAATCCACCGTAAACATACGACGTTATCTCCATGTTGCGGAGTATAGTTCAGTAAACTCATTGATTTTTTCACATAATTCGTTTGGTTACTGCGCATGTCCAATGGCGTCATACGGTGTTCAGGCTCCACAAAACTTCACAAGTCGATCAACCAACTCTCTTTTGGATTCTTTGGAAACTTCCAGCACTTCTTCAACGTAACACTTTCCAACCATGACAGCTCAATTTGCGAGGACGACACAATTGATCGCCTTCAAACCCCCAGTCATCAACACCAAACACCAGTGTGTCAAAATATCAGAATGGATCCCATGAGAATGAGCTTCTCAAAGACATGGTATTGATCTATTGCTCCCGCTCCAGGAAGAAGAGGGATTCCTACTACACTGGTGTGTCAGTTCTTCTGACGTACGTGTGTTAGTGTCAAAGAGAGTAGGCTGAATGTGAGTGGGAATAATTGTTGAAGAGTAACACATTTTGTGACCATCAAAAGGAACCGTCAATCAAATATAATTACAGTTTCTGCAGACTTACTACACCAAGGAAAGTGGTCTGATCGTTATTATGAAGGACTCACCTGTCAGACCTTTGCCTTGTAGGAGGAATAGAGGTTGATTACCTGATGGACAAAGAAGTCGACCTGAGCTACTCGGAACCATTTCACGTAACGCAGCAGAAGGAAATCAAGTTTTATTTGAACACCTGATATAAGATATGCTGTTGAGGGATTCCTTCACAACAACAATGCCCTCAAAAATTGTGCTATCGTGGTTTGTCCACTTTTAGCGTTTTGTTGGATACCCTCCCCGCAAATAATTCAGAATAATGTGAATTATATTGTCTTAGTTCAGCTCAGGAATTTTACCATTGACAGGAATGGTTCGTCTTATTGAAACATTACCTCTTGTGTTCAATACTGTAACATGTCATGTTTTATGTATAGGTAATCCGTCACCTACACAACCACGCCGTCCCTAGCCAAACAAGTATACAATGAAGCCAATATGAAGAGTTCGTTTGACGTCGATTAATTCAATATAGTAATGAGCATGACGAGGAGCTTGTATCATTGTCAGGCTTGCTGCAATCCGTGCCAAGAAAGTGAATACTATTTATGACAAGTTCAAATGACCTGGAAACGTTCAGGCAGCACACTTGCCTTGACTTTCCCAAGTACATCCCTGAGATATTCTTAAGGATGACTTGTGCTTTTTGATAAATATATCCTGCTGGTTGTGTTTATACTCGCAAAACTACGTCGCGGAGTCAAATTATACTTATTCTATACATTATTCTCTGTATTCATGCAAGCGTTTCAAATATAGGGTTTTGAGCAAATGTGAAAACCACATAATTACCCGAATTTCGTTCCATGTGATAATTCTGTCCGATCTATTTAAACCAAATGTATGATGGAAGTATCAATTAGTACTTATAGGAAGTCCAAAATCTGAATTGCTCTGTATGAAAATGTTGCAATATGACCGACAAAGCCTACACAGTGATATGAATGAAGAAGCGATTCCACACATTTTCAAACAATGCCATGGACATCAGAGTTCACTCCATCTCACGCTATCAATAATATCAACGTTGATAGTCGCATGTGAGCAGATCACGTGGGTTGTTGCAGGTAACACATCTCAACCTACTCCAGGGACTGTCATTCCACGTCCACATCCGAAGGACGACCAGTGAATCCCAGGACCTAACTACTTTCACAGATCCAGGAGGAGCGGAAGCTTTCTGATTTTATTTCAACCACGGTAACTGCGTTCAGCCGATCGACGAGAATTATTGCAACTAACCGACAACTACCCCCCCTCCACCTATAATTATCAAGCCTACTGCGCCACAGCAGAGCCCGGACATCAAGACCCCGTTAGTCTTCACTGTGGGTACAGCCACCTCTTGAGAAAAACGCCCGATGGTGAATTTGAGAATCGTACCAGAATTACACCGGACCCATTGTATTGCCAAGCAACACTGACACCGCTAAACCAGTCTTCCGATCTGAAAAAGTGACGGTGTTGCCAGATTGTAAATAACTGTCAAGAGTAAGAGTTGCTACATACCTATTACATGTTTCGAAGGGTATGTCTGTTCGATTTATAACTCAACTGCTCTGATCAACAGTAGAGAAAATGGGTACCTGAGAATCGCGATTTGGACTATCAGCAAATGGCTGATGATATTCCAATTCTTCTAACATGTCTAAGTCTTTCCCAAGACGAACAACCGACCCAATTCGAACAGCAGTTTGACATTTTAACATGTTTTGCCACGTCTAACTCGGTTCATGACGCACTAAAAATATTCTATTCGAAATATTTATTGCCTTCCCCGACAACAGGTGGCTATTGTAATGTACTCCAGCTATCAAGAACGTGAGCAGATTTGATAGCTTGCAGTCAGTTGGAGTTACACGCTTTCTCAACTGATGACTGGAGGCCACTAGTTATCATTATTATTGAATCCTATTGATATAGTAACACGTCACATGTCGATGTACATGATTTAAAAGCAAATCGACCATGCTGAGCTTAACTTAACGTAATTAGAACACCACCTGTCAAAACATGATGCTCCTCTCCATGAAATGATATTTGTATAGACGACACTTGCAGAAATTGTCCTAGAGTAATTGGCTGGAAGCTAAAGTGGTACTTAAGACTGTTCAGTGTACGAACAAATCAGCTGTTATCCGGGATGATATTCTGGGTTCATCACCCCCTATCAGCAGGGATTGGAACACTCTTTACTTTTCGATGAGAAAATATCCGCCCGAATGTATTGAGATGCCTCCTGGCTTTGAACTGTAACTAAGCTTCTTCAACATGCTTTTGAAGATGTACGAATGCATAGGGAAGTTCACAAAGTACACACCGAGTACTCTGTGAGAAAGGAGTGACGAGAACTCGGCCTATCAATCACAGATCCATACATGTCTTCCTAAAAAATAATAGCATTACTACCGCTGCAGTGGATTGGTGTATTACACATTTCTTCTGTCTATCTGAACTCTGGCTATAATATCGCAAAAAATATATTGGAGGTGTTTTCTTCATATTCAACAGTTGTGTCACATTCCTGCCTCAGCTGTTCAGGGTAAAAAAACCTTCCAACAGTTTCGCGCGACGAATTATATTTCAAATTCTTACAAAACATTTTTTTGGTGACATGTTCCCACAACAGCAATGGAAACAGTAACAACACAAGAAGCCATTGCTACATGTCATGATCTCCTACTTTCTACTCCATTTCTCAATCTTTATTTTCATACGACCTTTGCACACAAGAATCAGGGTCATCCAACCAGGTGGATCGAGTCATCATGTTTTCAAGTCAAAGTGGCCAAAATATATTCTATACACTTTTTTAATGTCCTTCCAAAATTAACTATCTGGTCTACATCAACATTGATAGGGCTCATGTAGTCTCCATGGAAATGCTATAGTCCGCATCCTAGCTTGGTCTGGTTAGGCATTGTGAACATATCATGTCTATAATGATTTCAGACGCCAGCTTATAATAACTTCATATGATAACAGGGGCCAGGTACTCATCATGGGAACATAACTAGTAAGAAGTTCGAGCTTTATCGATACAGGTGGGATCGGATTATCGTGTTAACAAGCCAGGCGTCGCATGCACAGTCACATACACGCACATTTATACACACATACACACGTCATGACTGCGTAAATTCCTTCGACTTCGACAGGACTTCGTCAGTTGACATGACGGTTCGGTCTGGTTAGACTGGCATTTGATCTGTAGCTCGTCACAGGGAGTACACCATCCCTGTTGTCTCCGGTGTAGACATGTTGGCGAGAAATTAGAAAATGATGAAAAGTCGATAATTTAGCAAAATTTGGCATGTTAACTCGATAACTCAATTTCACTTAGTTAGATGGAGCTCATACTTGGCATGTGTGTTCCCCATCATGAGTACATATTCTCTCTTGTTTTTTCCAGTCAAGTCTGATGTTATCCGAAATCAACAGGGGTCAAAGTATGGAATTCTTGTTTATAAGATGAGTTCAGAATGGTAATTCTGAGCAGGTAATGGAAAGAACCCTATTGTGTTGTGGTAAATGGGTTTTCCATATGAGGTATATAGTATATACATGATATCCATTATTGAGGCAACAAAAACCAATTCAGTCAAGGAGTCACTCTAAGGCTCTCGGCTTTCCGGGTATGTGTAAGCCCAATTTTACATACATTTCTGTATTGACGATTCATTTACAAAATCCAATGATGGTGGATGCAGTTTTTCAGCGACATATCGATTATTCAATTGCCCTCGACCGCCACGGCGGAATTTGTGTGAAAATTATATCTGTATTCAAAGAATATATTCCGATAAACTGAAAAAAGATGGGAGGAAATAAAGTAATTCACTTCTTGAATGGAATATTATTTAATCAATGTTTTTAATCTAAGCCTATTTTGTTCATTCCACTCAGCGCATGGTACGTGAAATGTGTTAATTACTCACAATAAACTGTCTAAGATATTGCATTCGATGAATGTACATTATCTATATCATTTGACATCACTGCACATCGTTATACATTGAAATACACTGATAAACCTCAAGGTCTCAATTCATAATAAAATTAATGTTCCATAATCTGGCACGAATGCTGACTCCAGCAGGTAAAAATAATTAACTGTAATACTTTTCAGCGTTGTTCATTTATTCTTCACAATTACCTTTTTTGTTTGTTATTCGTATGTCACGTTGAATTTCTTACGACAGTAGTTTTTGAGTAATAAATATAGCCTGGTCTGATATATATCAAAACGTAAATAATCCAAACTGGCGTAAACGCTGTCTGGACCAGGTGATATACATTCATATCAAAAGCGAGCATATTGTGCATGGCTTGATGTCATTTTCTCCGCCATAATATCTGCAAATTGTGTAACTCTGAAAGGTTTTTTCATGTGAGGTCGTCATGATTTTTCATTTCCAAAAGAGCGCTGATTTAAAATTTCACTTTTCCTGTGAGGAATTTAATATCTCGGAAAACGAACAAATTCACGATTTGTAATTATAAGAGGTCTTTATGTAAACGTGTCCTCGCTGAATCAACACAAATGTAACGATGAAGACAGAGTAAACCATAGTTCAAAAACCAATCCTTCAATTTGTATTTAATATAATTAATTATAATTTTAGAGAATTCTGACTGCAGAATTCCTGAAATTTGTCACCATGAGTATGATAATGTTAACTTGTTTACGCGTTAGCAGCCGTTGCAAAATTTGCAAATGGTGGATGACATATTTTAAAGCTACATTCTAGTAATTGAGTGGAGGGTGATTCAAATATAGGAGGATGCTCAAAACATGACACATTTATCACTAGATTTTTTTTCTAACTTTTGTTTTTGTACTCGATACCAGTAAGCATATGCATGGTGAGGATTTGATATCCAGTTACTTCTTCTCAATAACATCAATGATGGCGATATATTATTATATTAAATCATTTTTACTTGTTAGCCCCTGTTGCAGCAAAAGCAAATGTGAATGCGGCAGAAGAGGGACTGCCAAAAAATGATCTTCAAGCCTGCCGAGAAGTACATCTCGGAGTGTCCCGAAGGACTGCCGGAATACCTC
>JAUOBX010333149.1:0-10714 GCA_032360705.1 Eupentacta quinquesemita
GGAATGATGAACCTTCATAACCATGTGGTTTGATTATAGACTGGTAATCTGAAGGTTGCTGGCTCATGGTTGGGGTAAATTCAAGAACTAGGATGATGAACCTTCATAACCATGTGGTTTGATTATAGACTGTCAATCTGAAGGTTGCTGGCTCAGGGTTGGGGTAGATTGTATCATTGTGAGTGGGCAAGAACTAGGAATGATGAACCTTCATAACCATGTGGTTTGATTATAGACTGGTAATCTGAAGGTTGCTGGCTCATGGTTGGGGTAGATTGTATGTATCATTGTGAGTGAGCAAGAACTAGGAATGATGAGCCTTCATAACCATGTGGTTTGATTATAGACTGGCAATCTGAAGGTTGCTGGCTCAGGGTTGGGGTAGATTGTATCATTGTGAGTGAGCAAGAACTAGGATGATGAACCTTCATAACCATGTGGTTTGATTATAGACTGGCAATCTGAAGGTTGCTAGCTCAAGGTTGGGGTAGATAATTGTATCATTGTGAGTGAGCAAGAACTAGGAATGATGAACCTTCATAACCATGTGGTTTGATTATAGACTGGCAATCTGAAGGTTGCTGGCTCAGGGTTGGGGTAGAATGTAGCATTGTGAGTGAGCAAGAACTAGGAATGATGAACCTTCATATCCATGTGGTTTGATTATAGACTGGCAATCTGAAGGTTGCTGGCTCAGGGTTGGGGTAGAATGTATCATTGTGAGTGGGCAAGAACTAGGAATGATGAACCTTCATAACTATGTGGTTTTATTATAGACTGGCAATCTGAAGGTTGCTGGTTCAGGTTTGGGGTAGATTGTATCATTGTGAGTGAGCAAGAACTAGGAATGATGAACCTTCATAACTATGTGGTTTGATTATAGACTGGCAATCTGAAGATTGCTGGTTCAGGTTTGGGGTAGATTCCTACTACTGGTAGATTGGTATTGGACTAGCGTTCCGAAGGGTGCTGGTCCCGGTCCCCAATAGATTGTGTTGGTTTCTCCCCTATATACTAGGCCGGAAGAATTGGCTCGACAGGTAGCCCAAGTTATTGGGAGAGTTGGGCACAAACTATTTATTAGGCCAGTCAATTTTGAATGCTAGTGCATCCCTGCCTACTCAGCTGATAAATACCTGGGGAAGGAAACTGCTGTCCAGGCAGCACTGGCCCCATCGTCCTCGCTCACACTGACCCTGTCATCCAGACATTCAAATCAGGTAGGCTAGAGTCAGGGCACTGTCAGCATTCCCTACTTCCCTGGAACTAGCAATGTATTTTCTGTGTGAAAATGTTATCTCTACATTCGAGTGCTGGTAAAGATCATTGTTTTGTACAAAGTGTACAGATAGGCAATCATTTGTTGAAACCAATTGTAGTACACATCCATCATGTAATCCAGCAATATTCATGATATTTGCAATAACGGTGGCAGTTAGAAATCACTGTGAATACACCAATGTGAGTTGTTGCAAGAGCACAGTAACACTAAAGACTACAATAAAACTGTGATCATTAGGCCCTATAGTATACTGATTTGAGATGAGAAGAACTGCTGATTTATCTCTCTGCTTTCATCCACTACAGGATCCCGGCAGACCTTCTTTGCCAGCCAGGTTTTACGCTACGCTGATCTCTACTCCTCCACCTACCTCAACTTTCTCAACTATCCATTCAGCTATCTCTTCCGAGCACCGAACCAACTGGTGAGTATCGTCCTCGACTTAGTTGATCATTGAGAAGAGAAGGCATCAAAGTCGGTCAAATTGGGTTGTTGAATGACGCCTCCATGGGGCAGGAATTCAAAGTCATCCAGTCGCTTGCTTCCTGATTCAGGGAATTTCTGCCGCTCTCAGAATGAAGGCACATGGCTTGCTATTATGATCGTTGAGTTAACTCTTGCATATTGACTGTGAGTTATGTAAGTATTTGAATTCTAGTCACCTCCTCATCTCTCAACATTGCAGCCAAATGCATCCCAGCCAGTGGCAGCGTTATTCTTGCATTATTGAGAGTGGATGATTTATACACCTGCCTCATTATTCTGGACACTATGCAGGGGGAGGCAATGTTCTGTCAGTGTATATACACACTCCTCAGCATATGGCAGTATCGTGCTTCTGGTAAACAAGACAAGTAATCTTTTGTAGTGTTACTCTGGAGTCCGGTATCGAGTCCTCCAACACTGCTTGTGATCATGTATCGCATAGTGCAGTAGGGTTCTATAATTGACCTTGTGGGTCATCCCAAGAAGAAGTAGAGAACCATAACAAGTTGCAGTTGAATAAACCACTTGGCTTTCTGGATGGAGGCAAATTGTCTCTCAGTAATGTAAGTATCGTGGCTGCCATACATGTTATACTGCTCTCTGTTAATAGAGCTGCAAGACAAGATATTACAGAACACCTACATGGTGGAAAATCAGTTTGTGACAGATGAAGATAATATTAGCAGGTTTTAGGATGTCATTCTGTCAATAGCGTGGTAGCCCAGTTGGCTAGAGCGTCGAGCTATTAAATCTACATCATCCCGGTTGCTCACAATGAGTGGAAGGTGATTTGTATGTCGCCATCTGCATGTAATGACCACCTCCTTCGCATTGAGGTCATGCTTCACAGGCATTTCCTTGATCCTCGACCTGGTGAGGGTTGGCAAATGACGAGAGGGCTGTATCCAGGTATGCACCCTCGCCGGCTCGAATAGGATCAGTACCCATGTCGGGCGAGTGAATCATAAACAAAATAATGATGACAGCTTGAAAAAAAATGACTTCAGATGAAATGGCCGCTTTAAAAAACCTTCAGTCAAGACTCAATACTACGTATGGTCAGTCTCAACACGGATAAATAGTGGGCATATTAATATATGTGGTTGATTCAGGTACTGCTCACTCACTGCCTCCAACATGTATTGTCTTTGGTTCACTCACTTATTTATTCTCTTTGTTCATCCCTAGATGCCTCATGAGGCCACCGTCGATCACTCTGCTGTCTTCCACGAGCAGTTGGATACGTATTCACCGGCCCTGTCAAAGAAGGCAGCACAGCAACGGGACCAGAATGGTGAGACCACACCTCCAACTACACCCACCAAGAAGGGCCACCGACCATCTGTTATCAAGATAGCACCAATACCCATCCACATTACTCATGCACACGATGATGATGAAGATGAATAATTGAGTAACTGTATGAGTAATTGGGAGACTGCTACTGATAAGCCATAGTTTTACTCACATACCCTCTTGTATGCATCTGGGAGGTCATTTTAGGCCATCAACCCCCAGGCTACCTAGTGCCTATCTGCAAAGAAGACAAACGACAATCATATTTTGCAGCCCTCGACAGACTTCTAACGATCAGATTTTGTTCATTAAAACGAGGCATATCAGGTTTGAGAATAACACTGACTAAAATTATAATTTGTACTTACATCTCCTCCCTAATAATACATTATACACAAACCCTCCTCCCATGAGCTTGCCCAGCATGCACTAAATTCATCACATAGCAACATGCTGTAAGGTCTATGGTATACTATTGTAGTACACTTGGCAGTAGTAGGTCAGTATGTATCTACTATCATACAATCCAACCCAATAATTCATGCATACTGTTCAATGTTCATCACATAGCCTAATGACAGTACCATGTGTTGCTGGTGTTGGTTTGTCCTAACTAATTCTTATTTATTATATATAAACCATATTGCCATGTACCACTGACACCAAATTCCTGCCCGTCTAATCTCAAGTGGCGATAAGATGTGCGTTAGTATATACCAAGTTTTACCAAGTAGTGATTCCTACCGAGTAGCAGTTCTTACTGCACATTACCCAACTATGATTTTGTGAATTGTGTGGTCGACAGGATAAAACATCAAGCCGGCCCCTGATAGGTCTACTGGTCAATTTCTGTCATACCAGAGCCTTACAGAATAAGATCTTCTGCTGTTGTATGCATGCATGATGAGTAGAACAACCATTCAGCCCCCAACATCAGAAGTGCACCACTGATTGAACCACATGGTGGAGATAGCAGAAACAAGGTAATGTAGCCTACTGGAGCTGAATCTCTGGTCCCCTAGGTGAGAGAGCATGTTGTTGTGTGTCTGTAGTCCACTCTACTAGCCTCTTTGGTTTGCCATAAATTGTCACAGCAGCTCAAGGCGAGATAATTTTGTGTTGCTAGTTTTAAAGATGTTTATTGTACTAACATGATTTTTACCATTAATTTTGTTGCAATATGGTTAATGCTGCTTTTGCCGTCACATACAAGCTATAAAACTACTTCTGAACACTAGCTCATTCAACCACTGAGTTATAGGGCGGAAGGTTGGTAAATTAGTAATATCTGCTCATTCCGAATATGATACTCTCTGAAAGGTATAAATATGTATAGCCTTTAGGCACATTCCTGGAACTATAACAAAAGCACTATTGCATCATTAGCATGTTTTGGCCAAACTACTATATATTATCCGCCGTTGATGT
Organism: Eupentacta quinquesemita; assembly: GCA_032360705.1. Classification (NCBI taxonomy): domain Eukaryota; kingdom Metazoa; phylum Echinodermata; class Holothuroidea; order Dendrochirotida; family Sclerodactylidae; genus Eupentacta; species Eupentacta quinquesemita. The sequence goes on from JAUOBX010333149.1 coordinate 4,493, forward strand.
CTTTTTCATTGCCAGGTCTCCTGGATTGTGTATTACTAATCAAACTATCAGCTGGTATCAATTCTGTGCATCCATTTTCAGCAATAAGGATTAGATTAAAGGGTGACAGTTCATTTGATCTTTATTTCTGATGACAACTCGATAAAGCAGCTTACCTTACCATCTGTACTTAATCTCCCATTGATTTGTGATTTTCTTGCCCAAAATCTTTGAGAGTGTCAAAAATGAATAATTGGAACTAATCATTTGGTTTCTCTTACCTTTGTTGGGGCTTATACAATTTACTCATGTAAATCAGCACTTCAAGCTTCGAAATATATTGAATATTAGCAGTTAAAAATATCAATTTTCCATCACCCAAACTGTTTGAAGTATCAGATGATTCAAATCTAAAATGTCTATCCTGTATAACTGTAGTTGGTGCTTCCTGAAAAAAATCAATATTCTTGTAGTGAACGAATGAGTTCATTAAACATTCTCCTAAATAACCAATGTCACAGTTGCTCTCATATTTTTGATGAACTTCCAAGCTTCAGGTTATTCTCTTTGTTAGGTCATTTTCCATTTCCTACATCTATCCATTTCTTTTGAGAGTCTACTAACTTCCTGCATTCCGCTTTAGCTGATTATCAAGTAATCATTCCAGTGTATCACATCGCCTAAAGTTAATTTAGTATTTATTTTCAAGGTGACTATAACCAACTCTTTTGCTTGCTTCCTTTTGCAATAATCCATCAGTCCGGGTATTTACCTTGCATTAAATCAAGACCAGATGTTTCTATCCCAGCCTCCTTGCATTTGGCACGATCAATCTAGTTGCAGCATTGTATAATATGTGTATTTTGTCCCACTACATAGTTTGACATTACTGTCAGTCATGTTCAATGAGGCAGTTCATGGCTCATAGTTTGTGACATTAGCGTCAGACATGTTCAATGAAGCAGTTCAAGTTTCATAGTTTGTGACATTACGGTCAGTCATGTTCAATGAGGCAGTTCACAGCTCATAGTTTGTGACATTACTGTCAGTCATGTTCAATGAGGCAGTTCACAGTTCATAGTTTGTGACATTACAGTCAGTCATGTCAATGAGGCAGTTCACGGTTCATAGTTTGTGACATTACCGCCAGTCATGTTCAATGAGGCAGTTCACGGTTCATAGTTTGTGACATTACACTTAGTCATGTCAATGAGGCAGTTCACGGTTCATAGTTTGTGACATTACCGTCAGTCATGTTCAATGAGGCAGTTCACGGTTCATAGTTTGTGACATTACCATCAGTCATGTTCAATGAGGCAGTTCACGGCTCATAGTTTGTGACATTACCGTCAGTCATGTTCAATGAGGCAGTTCACGGCTCATTGTTCGTGACATTACCGTCAGGCAGTTCACAGTTGCGATATAATGTATGATATTGATCTAGTGTCGAAGGTCACACAGGAACACATACCGACACAGACTATGCCACCAGTTTCCTGACACTTGAGGGAAATACAAGTTAGATTTATTGAATTCCTGACAAATTTGGGCAGAACACAAAAATACCTGTAACAATACATACCTTCATTGAGATAATTGAGTTTGTTTTTGATGCCTGTGTTGTTTGGGCATGAAAGTTAGTAATCGTGAACTGGCTCATTTTGTTGCAAACTCCAAGAGTGCTAAACGCACATTTTGGGAATTACATTTGAATGTATGTTACCTAAGTGATCTCTTGACTGATGAGTGTATCGAGTGATTCTACCCATGAAGGAGTTGCTTCAAAATTCACCTCCACGATCTGTGATGGTGACTGCTGCCAGTTGGATTTCATCATTCAGGTGTTGGAGTTAGTTTGCATTACAGTACAGTTGACGCACATGTTCCAGAAACCCCTGGAATTTTGATTCCCCATGGTTTTAGACTTTATCAGTACTTGTACTTGTGTACTTGGTAAATGCAGGTATTGATTGTACAGTCCGTGCATTATTTTAATTCCATTGTTGTCATCATCAAAATCGTTGTTATTGTTTCATGTTTATTTTAATATGTACGGTCCAATTTTATCTTATTACGTTAAGTCTGGGCTGAGTCTCTTATTTCGTTGAATTGACCAGTAAAAGTCAATATAATAATACATTTCATTTAATTCTGTGTGTAATGAAAGAGCTGGTATTGTGGATGATTCCTTGAGAGACATTTTTGGCATGTTTACACTTGTGTTCTGTTGATAGGGAATGCATACAGCTATAGAGAACACACATGCTGCTACAAAACAGAATGAAATAAAATGACAGATTGGTAATATACAGACCTTTGTTATTGTTTGTCAAGTATTTCTTCCTCTCATTCTCAAACCTCTATTCTGCACCTCTCAGCTATCAATCATTGCAAATACTGGATTCTAGTTGTTGGATTGCCTGGCCCATGCAATCTGTCTTGTTTTTTGGGCAATGAACAGTCAGCGTTTCTGTAATAACAGTTTACAGTAAGTGGACAGAGAACACTAGTTAGCAACTAGGAATTTGTTTCCCTACTTGTGCATAAAACACAATGCCTTTCAACACATCATTCTGTGCAATTATATCTGATCCACTAACACACCCCATATACTAGAGTATTGTTGCGTTTATTAAAACTACTGAAAAGGCAAAGTATTGAAAGTCTGTTTTTCTTCTGTGTATACCTTATGATGGATTTATAGCTGGCAATAATTGCATTATCCATATCTGCTCCCTATACCGTGTCTCGACCCCCTGTTGGGCAAGTATTCATATGAGAATTTGGAACTTATATAGGCCTAATGACTTCTGTACCATTATTCAGTAATACGAAGGCATTGTTTATTCCTCGTGTGCTATGAAAAAAACTCTGATTGAAAGCCTGTACTAGTGTACTATATTATCAAGTACATGTTGTTATTCATGCGATTGGGATATTGAGCCACACTTTATACAGTAGCAGCTCTGAATGCTGTGTCCATTGCCACTGCTATTTTCGATGATCTAGTCAGATTAGGTAACATAAGACATGTAGATTACATGTAGGACATTTCAGTGATATTAGGCACTAAGTTGGTGAGTTTCACCTATCGTGATTTCGAGTTTGATATTCCTTTCCAATTCCAGGTGCGTGTTTTAGGATACCGTATAATCTGTAATAGAAGCCCCTCCTCTAATAAACGCCCCTCCCTTTTTGGGGGACCGAAGTATCACCGAAAAAATTATCCTAGGCACCTAGCCTAACAATATACCCTATGAATATAGCCTTAAAATATAACAATAAAGCCTAAAAATATACCATTTAATGGAAGCCCCCTCTTATCAAAATGCATAGCCCCCGGGGGCTTCTATTACAGATTAAATGGTAGGTACTGTAGTAATCTCTGCCTCGTGTTGAACACAACCAAGTGAGGTAGACAGTTCTACCACCCCGCCTTTCCATGCATTATGTAACTTGATCGTTTAACACCTGTTGTGCCATACAATCTGCAGGGATTCTATGACGGAACCAGGTCTTCCACCTGATTGGAGCAGTAATACAAAGAAAAACAGTTTGCTGAACAGGGTGTCAATTGGGTGCCTAACAGACGCTAACGTCCTGTCAATATTGGTACATAGGTGTTGCATAAACAGAATGTGACACACTGGGAGGAAAGTGTGAATTGTGTCTATATTACTGATACCTCTGTAGCAACTTCGCTATTCGGTGGAACGTAGTAGCTCTCACCATTAGAATGATGATCGGTTGATCAATTTAATTATGGGGTATGTATGTGTGGAGGTTTGCTGTATATTTTTGTAATGATATTCAGTAGAACCACCTCCAGGATAGTAGATTACTTTTACTTCAAGTAGTATTAGTAGCTACATTGTCAGGGTCTATTTCTGGTTATACCAACTATTTTAAAGCAACTCTAATTTCCTCCCTACTGGCTAATGCTAATCCTGTTGCCTAAACTGATTTCCAGCCCTGACATACTATCCACAGTGGGCAGCTAATGATAGAAAACCATGTATCGAGTGCTTATCAACCACCCTAAATAACCATGTCCACCAGCGAAACCTGGTAGCCAAGGCCTTATCCATATCAACTGTAAGTACAGCCACCTCTAGAAGAGCACTTGGAGTAGCTTGTGTTAAGCGTGAAGTAGCAAGCTATGCAATCATATTACTTCGGCGGCCTATTCCTTTTCCGGTTATCCTAAATAACATGATTATTACATAAATTTTGTGTTCCAGTATTAGTAATCATAAATGGACTTCCAATATATCCTTCTGCTGTATACATTTTCAATTCAATAGTAGAATGATATAGCTACGTTATCAAATTTGAATGGGTTATACATATCTGTGGGCAACTGGTTGTAGGATTTAGTGAAAAATACCTAAAATATCACCTCTCCCCTACATTCATTGACAAACATTCATATCCTCCCTTTTGGTTTACACTAGTCACATGACCTCATCACACCCCCACACTGATTAGGTGGGTACTGATCGAGTTGTAACAGTGTGGTGAAACTTCCATTCAGTAACTCTTAGTGGCAAGGTTGCGGAGCACTGTTCATTACTGGTATAATGATGTTCATGAACACAACTGATGGATAACGTCCATTGAAATATATGTTTAGTTTAATATGAGTGTTTCCAGTGGTACTGTTTTATTACTACAGGTCTATTGAGCAATTGAACACAAATATCAGAACTTCTATTCATGCTTGCTTGGTTTAATCAGAATGTTTTCATTAGTACTGTTACTACCGTATAATCTGTAATAACAGCCCTTCCCTGTAATAAACGCCCCCCCCCTTTTATGACCAAAATATCGCGGGAAAAAACAGTTTAATCTAGCAAATGTAGCCTAAATTAGCCTTGTCCTAAATCAGTCAAAAATAGCTCGAAATCAGCCTAAGAATTTACCCTTGAATAGAGGCCCTCTTGTCAAAATGCAACGCCCCTGAGCATCTATCAGAGATTATACGGTAACTACTACAGGTTCATGGAATGCTGCATTTGTTCATAACTGATTTGTTTGATACTTTGATCAACCCACACTTGTTGGTCATGGGAATTGTTGCATAGGTAAATCGCCTCCCCGTTCTGATTGTTATCTTATAGGTTAATGTACAAGCTAATATATTTTTGGAAAATAAATTATTCTGCACTTATATTGGTGTTCTTTATTCAGTTGACAAAAATCCTATTGCTCCCTCTTGGCACATTCGGATTACTAGATAATTCTAGTAGATATGACTCATTGTTACCACTTGCAGTGAGGTAATGGCCAAGTTGCATGGTTTCACCACATTCTTCATTTCTGTTCGATGTGAAACTTGGTGAGTATATTTCACCTGTGGCATTCTGGCGTTTCGTTACAAAAATACTTGTCCCTAAAAAACGAAATTGGCAATTGGTGAACCCACTTGTGTTCAGTAAATTATATACTGACGTTTCAACAAGGGATGCTTTCTCGGGCACTCTACTCAATTAATGGCACCGTATGACCACACGTGTGCGGGTTTCTCATGGCACATCAGTTAGAAGCATGTTCACTCTCTCGTGTATCTTGCTGCGATTGAAGACTTGCGACGAATATTCAGATATGTATGCTATTCGGTCATCGTTTCATGCGTCTGTATATTGTAGCCTGTAATGTAAGTATATCATTAGATATTACATACCGAACCGCTTATAACTGGTCATAGTTGCATCATGATACGCGATTATTCAACGACTGAAGGATGTTTAACAGCGAATAATAGCAGAGAATGTGTGCTGGCGAGCAATGGGGATGGCTGTTATACCAGGAAACGGGAGAGGGAAAGAGTGAAGAGGAGGGTGTAGGAGGATGCCCGGTGGAGGACATGGCGATGGCCGATGCAGACGAGGACGATGCTTATGACAGGTGTTCTCGAAGGTGGATGATACATGCGACAGCAATCCAACACCCTCAGTTAGGAAAGCTGGAAGTAGAAGAGCCTATACACTTTCGAAACGTTCTACAAGCAGCCGGGTGCCCCAAGTTATACATATATTTGTGATGAGTTGGTTGCAGCCACCACACATGGAGCGTGGTGGCCTACGTAAAATAGGCGGTCGGTTTTGTAATCCAGAGATTATAGGTTCAAATCGCGTTGTACCCTTTAGCAAGATGATTTATCCCGATTGCTCACAATGATTGGAAGGCATAGGCGTATACAGGAGAGGGGGGGGGGGGGGGGGGCGTGGGGGGCCGGCGCCC
>JAUOBX010333260.1:0-10990 GCA_032360705.1 Eupentacta quinquesemita
CGTAAAATGCGCGTCAGCGACCCCGAATGCGTGATTTTTGCGCGATCCCGCAAAACCCCGGTGCCTACCTATAAATCACCCCCTCCCCAATCTTCTCCCTATTGTCCCAGTCCCCCTGGTGCCCAACCTTCTACCCCTCCACCAACACCCTTCCCCCATGCAGTCCAATACTCACCTCTGGCTGCTCATCTTCTGGGTCAGCGATCTTCTCCCTATCATCCCAGTCCTCTGGTTTCTTGGCCTCGGGGTCCTTGATAGTTTTGGGGGGTAGGAAGTCCCAGTCTTCCTCCAGATTGCCAGATTCCACCTTGGCGTTGTCGATGCGGACCTCGTAGGTGTTGTCAGAGCGCAGGATCAGGGTGTACAGGTGAGTCATTTCATCATCCTGGTGGGAGGAGTATTCGTTCTTTATATAAATTTCCGATTTCGATGATAAGGGTTCAAGAAGCCACTGGAGGCTCATCAAGTAAACCTAAGGATGTTGGTCACGGACAGGCACCGGTTGCAATTGAACCCCAGGATCTGATCACCTTCTTAGATCAAGTTGGACCATGGTTACTGCTGACCAACAAGTAGGGCTGTGCACGATTGAAGATATTAGAATAATCAATTATGAATATTAGGTCTGATTAATAAAAAAAAACCATGAATAATCAAGTTTCTCATCTCTCTCTCCCATTCCAAGCAGTTCCTGGACCACACAGGGCAACTATGAGCAAATTAGATTAATTGATTATTATTCGTTTTTTAAATAGATTAATCGTGAATGCACAGCCCTGCGGCCCTACCAACACGACTTATGGGAAATCTGCCACAAACCACCACCACTCAGGGAAGCATTCGAAAACATGGCTGCTTCAGTGTTCGACACCGTTTCTTGGAGAAGCCTAGGATGGGGCCATATACCGTCTAGCACACTACACATGGACCTGTACAGATTTTCTCTAATTAGTAGGGTAAAGATACAGAATCCTCATAGCTCAAACATGGTGTGACAATTCAAAGTGGGATCAGGTATACAGCAATCACCATTGGGTAGTCTGTCCCGAAAGATGGTTAATAGCTAAATATCATCATATCCAGCAGCATGCTTACAAAGAATACTGTAGGTCTGGGAAACCCACTTCATTCATAGATCCAGTACCATCAAGAAGAGAGAAACTGGTGCAGAGCCCAGAAGAAATGGGAGGCCAGGTGGGGAGGTGCAATTGCTGGCAATATGAAACTTACCTTACACCTGATATCTTTTTTGGTAAGTATATTATTGCCTTTGTAGTTGAAGATGACATGTACTTTCTTGGTACCCGGACCGCAAATGTCAGGCCCTGTTGAAGAATTTGAAAATAGTGTCAGTGTCACTGTGTCGGATAATCATGCTATACAATGGTCATCCAGTAGAATGGGAAAGATTGTCCTCAGAAAGAAACTTGTATCATGACCGTCAAACGAAAGATGGTATGTTGATCTTTTCATCATAGGACAACTCTGTACGAACACCTGTGCTAGCAACACAGTCATACAACATACAACTGGCAGTGCTGTTATAGACCAGTCAAGCCAAATTATCAGCACAGGCAAAGTAATGGTTGCTACCAATAACTACCATGTTAGTAGGATAATTGTGTATGTAAGAACATTTCAAATTTCCGTGAATTACTGTTGGTAATGAGAAACCATTTCTTTGGATACACACAGGGGCACCGAAAGATATACTGTCATTACTGTGGTTAATCCATTCTTCCTCCCTCTCACAGTGGCACACACTAACATCCACCAAACATGCTACTGCCTGGGACAACGGATACCTCTACAGTATACATTTCACTGGGGCAGACATGTGTAACAAGTTTTGCTCAAACGGACAAACTTGGGTGAATCTGTCAAAATAGAAGGAAGCAAAACATCAGTGCAAATATATACAACTCTTGGACTGTAGAGACTTCCTATGGATATCACATGCACCACAGCGAAGCCTGGACATCAAGACCCCTCCAGTCCTCAATGTGAATACAGCCACCCCTGGAGAAAAGGCCGATGGTGAATCGATTGTTACGCGTCACTGGAAGTGGTACCGCTAGACCACTCTTCCGCTCAAGAGAGAGAGACAACTATGATGACATCATGACAGACCATTTGAATTTAGTGCCATCCTTATCATTCCACAGTCACACACACTAGCACTTACCAAACATGATGTTGTATGGGCTATCTCCGTGCATCTCCTCTTGTTCTAGGTCGGAGGGGAACAGTTTAACGTAGCCACCTCCGCAGTCTATTTTCTGCTCATGCTTCACCGTGAATTGGATAACGAAGTCCTTGTCTTCGTTGTTGAAAGAGTCGAACTTGGCGGACAGACCATAGAACCGGGCATTCTGGCTGGTCTGTATGCCTGCAAAGGGGGAAAGTGTGTACAATTGCTTTAGAGCTCTAGATTCAGTTGGATAATTCTGGGTTATCCATATAGTGGTCAGAATGATGAATCCCATAGTCGATTTCAAACAACATCGGTTTTGCAACGATTGTGCACAAATTAATTATTAGCACTTAGCAGTTCAAAGCACTCGCTCTGTTATGACCAATCCATAGCTGCAAAATTGGAAAAGGCTCTGGTTAGAGCAATACAGCTAGGGTATGGTAACTGTATACTTTATACCTGGGCCCTAAGGGGAAGTGATGAAAATACTATAAGCAACTCTAACTCATTCCGTGTTGTAGGATTTGGTTGGAGGGAAGTAGCAGTAGTACCTTTCTTCAGGGGATAAATAGTAGACCTGGGAAAACAAGATCAGAGCTGTGAAGAACAGTGTACTTAATGAATAGGCAGCGCTGGAAGTACCCATTACAAACAATAGCTGGTATCCAAAGGGTTAAGTGGGGGGTCATTGTGTCATAGAATACCAGTAATTCTCAGAAACAGGACACTATGAACCACTGCATTTGTACTGAAGTGTAGTTATAATCCAAACAATTGGTTGTCCTCAGAAAGAATATTGTTATCATTTTCTTCAAACGAAAGATGGTTGTTGATCTTATCATCACAGGACAACAAATAGATGAGATTCCCACACCCACACTGCCTACAGGAAATAGCACATTTAATCTGATAGGGTGACAATGGAGAAACAGGAAAAGGATGTCATTCGAGCAACTAATGCAATCTCTGAAGTTCAGGTTTGATTTCTAGGATATTCCATACAAAACAGGATGTTGCAGCATAATGTTGAGCTCAAGAGATATTATTATCAGTGAGCACTATTGCAGCATTCTTATTTTCCATTCATTCACTTTTGGCCGGGGAAGAGGGGATACTGGTATAGGCCTAAGGTGTGTTGGCAATATGAAAATACACAACCAGGGTTGAACTTGTAGCTAGGAGGAAATGAGTTTGGGAGAGATGTGTGGGAAGACCATCTAAGCGGTGCCGCAGACCGCCACAGTCAGTGTTAGCGCTAAGGATCTGAGCCAGGGTGGGATTTCCCTCCTTGAGAATTTTTCTAAGGGGGATTTCTAAAATTACGGAGGGATTTTCCATCATCACAATGCAAAGGCAATTTCTCACAAAACAATATCAGCGACATCTCACAATCCGGTAATTTACACAGGGGTAATTCGTTCTGGAAATTAACTGACCCTGGTCTCTGTTCTGACCCCTGGACTGGGAAAAATATTTACCTTTGTCCTTGTCAGCATCACCGTAAAATTTCCCGGCACTCCACTCGAACTTGCCCTGGTCACTCCCTTTCGATGTAGACTGGACCCATCTGTCCTCCCAACCATCTGTAAAGGAATAGATCGAGAAGAAAATGTGAAACTGGGATACTAGAGGCAGGACCTACCAGGAAGCTCTTCATCTGCAAATCTTCATCTGCAAATCTTCATCGGGTTCTGTCATTGCACGAGCCGCAAACTAGATACCAGTGTGTGACACAACAAAAATCGGAATAGAATCCTCAATTTTGTCCCTCTCATGAGATACGCGCTATAACGAAGGCCCCCCAAAAAAAGATCGTCCAGAATTTTGACAGCTGACATTCAGAAATACTGATCCAGTTCGTAAAATTCTCAATTGCAGCAGAGGGAACACATATAGGCTCTCACGTGAATAATGGCATTATTGCGCAATCAGTGAACCAGTTCTTCTCGTCCGAGTAGGTGTGACAGTGAAAAACGAAACGGAATTCCAGAGCATATATGGACCACTTGAATGAAATCCCGAAGTATAGGTGAAATCCCAAAGTATATTTGCAGAATCCCAGAGTATTTATCTCAATTTTTGATGAAATTATGAAGTATTTATCAGGCTGTTCAGTTCGTTATTTCATGCTTAATAATTAAATGCTCTTAATAATTAAACCCGCTAAAACACAGGAATGCCTGAATAATCGCTTGCTCTAATTTAGAATCAGTGCCCGAAAGTACGTTATACAGTAGCCTACCCACAATCCAATTGAATCTTATGTGCAACAAGAGAATGATCTGTCGATCACTACCTTCTGGCAGGCGTCCAAAACATGTGAACAGAAGCAGGATTATTTTGGCAGCCAGCCAGGCATGCTAGTTAGAAACTTCAATACGCCAAAGTGGACACCGGATAGGGATATGGGGAGTGGGATAGGGTTATACAAGTTAATTTCATCCGACGCTGCATAGGAATACTGGGATAGGGATTGCGATATGGATTGGTGATAGGGATATCGAGAATGGGATAGGGATATACGAGTGAATGATATTCGCTGCTGCATAGGGATAACTCGTGTAAGAATTGCGATATGTATTAGGAATGGGGATATCGAGAGTGGGATAGGGATACAAGTGAATATCAACCGACGCTGCATAGGAGTAGGAATAAAAAATACAAATACAATACATACCGAAAATACAGATAAACTGGATTCATAGTTAATGTGATGGGTAGCAGGCCTATGTTTCGTAAATTAATTCGATGCCATCCTTTCAAGGATTACGAACAGGGACACCACGATCCGACAACATTACAGCTTGGTGGCTACTCCCCAGTCCCCACTCTAAATCGTTCTGAATTCACAACATGTGCAACAGTGCAAAGTATGTCAATCATTCGTTATTTCCCTATTTCTTTAGGATCAGGTGTTTATGTTTTCCTTATATGGTATGCGGTATCTGGACATTTTCAATAGCCCCCTTTTTAGGCCTCACGCGCTGCAACACATGTCTTGGGGCCATACTGGAAAACATGTAGGTTACGCCGAATATCTTCGGCGTGGAACGACAGTGGAATACGAAGCCTAACACACTGCAAGATTTGTACAAGGGGACTACAGGCGAACCAGTAGTGTTTCAGAAATGCTGAACTCTCTCCAGTGGGAAAACTTGACTGATAGACGGGAGACTCATCAGATGACTCAACTTTACAAGATAATTAATCAAGACGTACAAATCGACTCGTCAGGCCACCTTAAGGCTAAATCACAGAGGTAAAGAAGGGGGAATAATGTGCAATTTGAAATGCCACAGATCACATCGTCAGTTTTTAGCAATTCATTTTTTCCTCGCACTGTGAGAACTTGGAATGACCTACCTCAGGAAATTATTGTTAGTAAGACTCATGAGACATTCAGAGGGAAATATTTTGAAAACCTGATATCAAAGAATACCAACGTTTAACAACCACTCCTAGTGACCTCCTAGTTGAGTTCCCTAGCGGAAGATTCAGGAGGAAACCAGCAAAGTACAAAGTACAAAAGTATATGTTTTATACCAGCTCCCCAGGAGAATTAATGTCACCCATCGGTCTGCTGCCCAATTTCAAACAATTGCTGCTGCTAAACTGATGACGTCACTATGGCCTCCCCGCATTTATTATCCTCGAATTGTCTCTAACGCCTTTCCGATTGTTAGCAATTGATATTGATACATGAATATAAGCCTCTCGATAATGCAGCTTCAAAGGTACAATATATCACTCGTTGGCTATCACGGAACATGTTATATATTTCTGGTGACGACGGTTTGTCCCTAATTAATTAATAGTGGTAGTAATTAAATATTTGTTATAACGCTGCTGTGTGTTCGATATTAGACCCTGCTGGGTTCGTTCGGCTTAGGCCAATGGCTAGGTCACTGTACGCTAAAATGACACGGGTATGAATGCCTGGAGTTCAATGTCACTGTATTAAATCGCCTCGCTTTGAGGCTATAATTATTGAAGGGGAACTATAGTAATATAACCAGGAATCGCAAAAGAGATGTGGAAGCCAGTTGATTCGCCTGAACGCCCGATGAGGGCTAGGTCGATATCGGATCATAATTCCAAATAGTTGGAATTATGATACACACATGCCTTGTTAATATGAAGAGGGTTGGAACATATCATTGGAATGTCGCACCATAGAAAGGTCGGAGCATAGAGAGAGTGGTCGGAACAAATGAAGGTCGGAACATAGGGATGCGACATTATGTTGAATATTTTCAAGAAGTGTTTTGGGGTTCGCGTGTGCTTGTTCTGTATTGATTGACCAGTGTTTTATATCCTCGAATGTGATTCCGATAGACTCTTCCTCATAATAATAATAATAATAATAGTAACGTGCTGCTTATAAAGCGCTTCCCAAAAATCTCGAAGCGCTGTACAGGAAATATAACTTGAAAAGACCAACAAATTGCACTCACAAAACTAGCAAGAAACCATAGAAACGAGGTGAAAATACAAAAAATAGACTGGCAAGAATCCCAAAAATACAATGGAAAACACAATCACAACGAGTAGAATAAATTACAATAATGACCTCTTTGAAAACAATGAAACGCCAAATTAAGAACACAACCCAGCAGGACAAAGCTGAAAGGACAACGATGGGAGTATGGATATTGATTGTATAAGTTCAATGTACAAAAAGACAATGGCAAAGAGGTCCTCCGACTGTATATAATACATATGTGTGAGTGCGTATGTGTTTGGGCATGATGTGTTTACCATGTGATGTATGTGTATATCCTATATGTGACACCCCCTGCATACAAATACAGTGCCCCGGCTTAACCCATCAACTGCAGGTCGTCTATAAACGCGATATCTGGGGAGCGAAAGCCTCAATTAGTTATTTTGTAGTAGTCAGTATAGACTACACATTCAGCGAGGGAGCAACAGTACTTTACTGTTTATTCTAAGGTCATAAAGATTAAGTCGAGTTGAAAAATCGGAAGCTTGCACGCATGCATGATATTTGGATGGCATTCATTAGTCAGGTTCAACATATCATGGATATACAGTTCTGGAGTTATCCTATTTTCCTTCGACCGTTCAATATTTTCGAGGTTGAATGTAATCAAATTTCTATCAAAACTTAAGGAACACATGGCCAGTAGAAGTGAAATGTAGCATCAGCATGTAGGATATTGATGAGATAGTTCATGTGTGTGTGTGTGCGTGTGTGCGTGTGTGTGTGTGTGTGTGAGTTCAGGTCTGAAATACGTAGCGTGAGTATATCAAATAGTTGTTGCTTTTCGGATTAGTTTATTTTCCTTCGACCGTGCAATATTTTCAGTCGAGGTTGAATGTAGTCAAATTTATATCGAAACTTGGGAACACAGGGTCAGTAGAAGCAAAATGTAGCATCATGTAGGATGTTGATGAGATAGTTCATGTGTATGTGTGTGTGTTCAGGTGTGAATTACGTAGTGTGAGTATATCGAAGAGGTATAGAAGTTGTTGCTTCTCGGATTAGTCTATTACCGGTAGTTCAAGGTTTTTCAAGATCGAAAGTTCCAATTTTCAACATCTGCAAAACGCAAACATAAAACTTCCGTTTACATTGATCAGCTTACACAATTGAGAAATTACTTATTTAATTTTTCGATGCCAAGAGAGGTACACTACCGGTACCGATATAACCTGTTTACACAATTTCCGAGGAATTAGGTCGTTTTAGATATAGTTTAGTTTTATTCGAAGAAAGATGAGGAAGTGCCATTTGCCACAGGGACAGTCAATACCATTTGAGGTCAATAGAGGTAAATTCTGGAAAGGTTTGTTAGCACAATACGTCATGCTAACAAAGTTTAAAGGCTAACTAACCTAGTTTGAAGACTAATGGAAGTGCTGAACATGGCATTGAAGATTATGACTCCCTTTGGCTAGTATATTATGAAAATGATATAAAAATATTTGAGAAAATATATGGGGTTCTTATACACACTCCACTTGTATCAAGTGCACTCCACAAATATTATCCTGGTCACTGGTACAACTTGTTGATCCCACACAAACGTAGGTATATGCTGCACTAAAGTGCGCTTAAGTACAAATTGGACCTCACAGGTGCTCATTTTCACCTGGGTAAAGTGAGGCAATCGAGGATAAAGAATCTTGCCCATGAATACACCGTGACCGGGACTCGAACCCACTATCTTCGGATCACGAGTCCAGAGCTTTACCGCTAAGCCACCATGCACGTCCCTCCTGGCATTAGGCAATGTTTTGTGACATTATGCTGAGGAAAAAAGACCTTCTCATCATAGAGTTGATGCAAAGGTGAGATTTTCGGAACTCTGCAAATCACCTACAGTTTTCATTTATGGGTTATTAAAAATCAGTATTTATGAGTGTGAATGAGAGAAGAGGTCAACTGTTCAGAACACCTTCTTTCTGTCTTTTCAGTCTTGCATAGAAATATTTGAATATAAAAAATATAGAAATTTCCCACCTTGTTTAGCAATTGAACACGTATCGAAAGAAAGGTTCAACTTTCGTTTGATGAGTGTTCAGTTTAAACGTGCAGTGTAATATCCGATGCGAACTTGACTTTTGCAGAAGGAAAATGATTTATATTTCTATGTCTTAGTAACATGAGCATATATACGAGTGCAGTTTTATGGCAAGCCGTTTCCCTAAACACACTTCACATTTCATTACCCTCTCGGATATCAATTACCATCATTACACGAGTTATAACGTATTTGGTAAATTCGATAATTATATCCCCGGGACGCGTTTCAGCGTCTGGGGATATAATGGTTTCGGGAGTGTAGCCGCCGCCGCCGTCTCCGCCGCCGCCGCCGGAAACTTTAGGCGTTAGCGTAATAACTCTCTAACGCTTCGTCCGATTCATTTCAAATTTGGTACGCATGTCCGCCCTGGCGAAATCTTGGATGGGTTCGAAGGTGGGCATTGTTACATGACTGCTGCCCTCTATGTTGCAGGTTATGTGCGTCCACAAACTTTAGTTGTTAGTGCCATGACTCTCTAATGCTCTGCCCGATTCATTTGAAACTTGGTACACGTGTTCGCTTCAGTAAAATCTCGGATGGGTTTGGAAGTCAGCTTCACTACATGACTGCTGCCCTCTATTGTGCACGTATTTTCGAATATATGTCAAGTTCATCCGATTAACTCGGAACTTGGTGAGTATGGACTATGGTTGGTCTCAAAAACCATGACGGCAATTTCAAGGTCTCCAGATGTCAAATTTGCGTAATTCATGCGATTTTCCAAACTTCGTCGGATTTGAACGAAACTCGGTGGATGTGTAATATAGGTGGATGCTGAAAAGGTCATCGGAGGTCAAATTTGTGTGAAATATGCAATGAAACTTGGTGGGTATGGACTTCACTTGGTGCTGAACAACATGAGGGTGATTTCCAGGTTATCTGAGGTCAAACAGACATGGTTAGTGCCATTTTTCTATTTTTCTATAACTATTCCGGGGATACACACGTGGGCGGTTAACCGCCTGCACATGTCTAGTTCCTTGGCAATGTCAGAGGGATCTATGTTGTCATGACAGTATGTATGTGTGTGAGTGACGCCTGGCTCGGTAACAGGATAACTCAACCCCACCTGTATGGATGAGGCTCATACTTGGTATGTGTGTTCCCCATGAAGACTACATAATCCCCTTCGGGTCTGGTCGGAGTTCAACATAGGTCAAAGTCTGAAGATCGTGTTAACAGCATACGTCGAGAATGCTTGGGTTTTTCTGCCTGAAACACTGACTACAACCGAAAGCTGGGCATCTGGGGCGCCCATCCCGTGAACTAAAATGGAAAGTAAATGATAGTGGGCATCATCCCGAGCAACCGCAGGTATACCTATTTAGGTTTGGACTGGTGAAAATTTTAGTTGATGCATCTAGTAAATAGTAATCAAGCTTGAATAACCTCCTTTTGGACTGGGTCTGTTATTTTTATGTGCTAGTGAAAGTTTGGGGCAGCGAACACGATGGTGCAATCTATTTCTCCATATCTTGTTTTCGGGATATAGGCGATAGTAACTAGCTTTTTGTAGTGACCATGACTCAATAATGCAATGCACTCGGTATATGGCCCATTGGATCAGTCGTGCCGAGTTGCATCATATATGTTCGTCATGGGTATTTACTACTCGATCCTTGGATGCAAATCCAGAGAAGTCCAATGTTCACAACATTGTCTTCAATTGATGACGTCATCGCCCAGTATAGTGTTTTCACTCATTTCGCGAGATGTTCTCACTGGTCAACCAACTACCAAGGCAGGTATCTCTACAACAGTTCAACTGATTTTTACGGGAAAGGTACCGAAATTACTCTATGATATATCAAAAATAAAAAGCTCCATTTCATGGGTCCTTTAAAGCTGTTATTTTCTTGTCTGAACTTCATTCAAGGAGAGACCCATTCACTTATTACTTTGTTGTGTGTTTGCCTTAGGCTGACATTTTGTGTGGAAGTGTATGGTGGGTAGTTGTTGTTGCATATAGCCACTGTGCGTCCCAAATAGCCTAGACTGCACTCTAACAGAAATTGGTAGTTCATTAGCAGGGCAGGAAATGAGCAGGGGCGCGGGGCTATTAGCCCTCTGAAAACTGGAATAGCCCCATCCAAAATTTCACGGGGACGAAAAAAAACTGATGTAGGGAGAAAGTGGCCCCATCCCATCGAAAGCAGCAGGGAATTATTATGAGGAATTCCATTTCTGTGCCTGAAATTAGCCAATTATGTACCAAAATTCATTGAATATGAGGAAATATATGCTT